>WWET01001118.1:162067-184390 GCA_011038615.1 Limnodynastes dumerilii | reverse complement strand
CTACAGGAGTTAAGTGAACTACTCATAAACGATTGAACTAGATGCCAGGAGAATGACAATGTAGTTCAATCAGCTCCCAGAGTGCACACTGTCTGAGCACAGTAGTGACACACATGGCAGGTTAGAGGTACTGCACTGACTCATTATGACTGTATGAATCAGTGAACTGAAAGAACTGGTGTACTAGACTAGTTCAATCAGCACACACAGAACACACACTGTCTGAGCACAGCACCAGAACCAACAGCAAGTATACAGACATCACATCTGTAGTAATAAGACAGTGATTTTATCATAAAAAGGCTAGTAGCATGAATATACATATTGTCACCCACACATAGGCTTTGGCTAAGCAGTGCAGACGCTATTGTTTATTAGATCTGTAGTTACTGGGCTGTTTTTTACCTCTAACTTTCCTTTTACAATATCAGGTTCAGGGAGTAAAAAGCCAGTGAGCCTCAAGCAGTGAGTGAGCCTAATGGAGCTGCTGTGCTCTCTATCTGTCTGTGTAACTCCTCCCACTTGGTTACTTACTTACACTGCCATAAGGCTGCTGTCACCCGTGCAGATCAACAGTCCATACGATCGCTAATCCGCATGTAACCCCCTAAAACACATCCATACTGTAAAATATAAATGATCTCCGCTGCTCACCTAATGGAGTTATGCGGGTGGTGGGGATGCGCTGTCCTGTCAGATGAATTTCCAGGCATTCGGAACTAAGCTTTTCAAAGCTTCTTTCAGTTGTATCCTATACCCTTATACACTTAGTGAACTTCGTTTATGGATCACAAGCCAGGATAAAAAGCACATGACAAAGCCAAAACATAGTGTAGTAGTTTAAAAACACAGACAAAATTATATATATGTACAAGAGTTAGACAGAATTTTTAGACATCAACACCACTGGTATATAGAAATCCTACAGAGTTCGTCCTTTCAAGGGTTAACCATCGGACTTGAGAGAGAAATGCAGCAGTGACCCAAAGAATCAGCATGCTGATTTCCGATTATCAGTGCATACAGGAAGTGACAGAGTCTATTACATCATCAGAGAAGTGGCGCCATATTGGAAACTGGCAAAACTGCCCACTTTTCAGAGAGCTTAAAAGTAAAAAAAACGAAAGTTCCAATTAGGGCTGAGTATAGCAATTTGACTAAAGAAATAAAGAAATAAGAACAGAGGTTGGAAGTGTGTAACTATCAGCTGTAAATCTCTCTGCGCAATCTGTGTGTGTGTGTTGGGCTCACTGACCTCCGAAACGCTCATATAATATGATCCCTGGCAGAGTAATGCAAGTGATGCCTGTCACATATGACTGTTTATATAGTGCCACCATACACAACTGTTTAGATGCCAATCCTGTCCCACAGTCTAAGTTACGGTCAAATACTGTATCTCTAGCGCCATTGGAAAGCCTCCAGACACAAGTGCAGATCAAGAGGATCCAGATACATGCCTGAAGTGCGGTGTGTGCGCATGGCACTTGCTGAATGCATGCATTTAAAGGGGTGTGGTTCATCACTTCAATGACCTAAAATGCGATAGATCATATCCAGAATCAAGCATGAAAGCGACTTGAGGATGTTCAAAGATTCCAATGGTGACAGACAGTTACCTAACTAACTTCACCCTAACCCTAACTCCTCCTCTCCTGCAGCCTAACCCTAACTTTTCCTTTGTAGTAGCCTAACCTTAACCCTCCATGTCCCACAGCCTAACCCTAACCTTCCTCTTCCTAGTAGCCTAACCTTAAGCCTCTAAGTCCCTGTCTAAATAGGGCCATTCTTCATAGTACCTGTACCCAATAGCAATATTCCTTATTCAAACTATTTTGGCTGCAATTAAGCTGTCGGCGGTATCAGTGTTTAAAATTAGCTGATCGAAACTGCAATTACAAACCATCCAAAACGCCCATTTGAGTAAGTTTGGAGACAGTCCATTGTCTTTAAATGACACACAGATTTGTTTTTGATGGACGGAAAGCCTGGCTCAGAATGTGTGACCCACTTGGTCTGGCTGCGAGTTGTATAATTTACTAATTTGATATTCTTTTTTTCTTGTGGGAAAATGATTATGAAACACAGCACTTCTGATTTAAATGTGCAGCTATCTGCAGCTGCTGTGTAAATATAGGAAGGAAGTAAATAAATAATAGTAAGTTGTATTCCCCAGACTTTTATATATATTTTTTTCTGTAATACACGTAAATGATGGGTCTCAAAGAGATAATATTTTTTTTGCATTGTTAAAGGGTTCCTGGAGGGCTCAAAAATGTGGAGCCAATTCTTCTCCAAGAATGACATTGCCGAAATAAAATGACTAGATGGGGCTATATCTTACTGGAAGAACTGCTGGTACTTATATGACAATTTCTGCCTGAAACCTCCTGCTCACAGTTCAGAAACACACTGTTGCTACCATTTCAGCTGTACAAATATTCTCACCAATATCTGTATCCATGGAAACCATATGTACAATCCACAGTTTCCATGGTTACAGATGTGGCTAAGGAAGGTCAGTTTTTAATCAATTCTGTTTGAAGAATAAGGATTTTTCCTGATACATTGTAGTAGTTCCTGAAAAAAGGATTTTATTGGGAGTAGCTATTTAATGTAGACCAGGGTTGCCGACTCTCGCCAGCTTCCCTCCAGGAGATCCTGGAGGGAAGCTAGCAATGCATGCAGGGGGCGTGGCTTAATGACGCAAGTTATGTAAATCACTTTATTAAGCCCCGCCCCTGACAAATACTTACCTGTTTTTAGTTGAAATAGGGATCGGGGCGGGGCTTAATGGCGCAAATTGCATTATCAAGTCCCTTCCTGTTCCTGTTAGTATACTAGTGTTGCTAGGCAGGGGGGAAGGACTTGAAGCCGTGGGGGCCTCAAGTCACTTGCGGGAGATTTGCTGGCTCTCCCGGGAGAACTACACGAATTTTGGGAGTCTTCCGGACATTTCGGGAGAGTCGGCAACCCGGATGTAAACATTGTAATTGTCTGTGCCTCATCCCACCCCACTCCTTTGCTGCTGCGCTCCGATAATGGTGGTCCGGATTCAAAACTCCTCCAAGCGCAGTGGCATCAGAGTTCCAATGCCGGATAGCCGTGTGATCCTAACTACCTTACACGCACAGCACCTTGGCCAACAGGGGCCGGATTCAGATGCCCGTATGTCAGCCCAACTTGACAAGCTGCTTGCGGAATTCGGCTGGTTTCCTGGCAGCGCGCATGTGTATGCCAGATGATGTGGGCACTTAGTTCCATACGCCTTGAGATACGTCTGACAGGGCAGCGCATCCCCTCCAGCCACTTAACTCCATAAGGTGGGCATTTCAATTTATAGTGTGGGTGGATGGAACCTCTCTTGAGCAGATAAGCGGCTGTACAGGCCTCGGATCCACACGGGTGGCTTAAGGCTGCCTTATGGTAGTGTAAAAGTGCTAACGTCTGCATGAGAGTGGGGGCGGTAACAGGGTACTTCACTCCCCTCTACCTTGTGAACTGCAAGACCCCCAAAGTCAGGGCCCGGCCCCAGAACCTTCCTTAAAATACCACGCAAAATGGCAGTGTGGAAATCAAGAGTGTACACAATGGCCAAGTCATGGCCAATACATACTGTATCCCCCCATATTGTATACCCTTTGTACGCATCTAGGGCTAGATCCTGACCAATGCACGTCTTACGGACGTGCAAGGTCATTAAGTATGGAAGCGTAGTGGGGAGAGCACGCCCCCTGCCCTCCCCACTGACGTGTCCAGATTCCTAACTTGAAATTTACGACTTGGTCTGCGGCTGTATGTGGGCTTCCTCTGCCCCGTCCCCTCATTTATAAGCCCATTTCCACCTATATGGTGGAGATACGGCAAACGTAGCCTGCTGGCCGACCCCTTTTTCATACCTGCCGGCGTATGTAACAAAGGGCCTGATACAGACCTACGCTGTTACACTGAGCGTTCTAACACTCCGCGTAAATGCAGCTCACTCCCCCGACACGCCCCCTGCTTAGAGAGTATTTACACTCCCTTACGCCAGCTGAAAGCTACCCTAACTTCAGCCGGCGTAAGGGATTGTAACTACGCTGGGACGGCGGCGTTACTACGATAACGCCGCCCTCCCAGTCTCATTACCCTCCCTCCCTACACTAACCTAAACATAGTAACGCTGGGGGACGCCAGTGTTACTACGCCGCTGCTACGGACGCCTGATCCAGATGTTGCCCGGCGCATGCGCAGATCGGCTTTTAAGCCGATTTTACGCTGCTGGCCGGCGTAGTAACACCGGCCAGCGTAGGCCTGGATCAGGCCCAAAGTTACGCTAGCATAGCTATGATATGCACATCATCTGGGCCCTGGACCCATCACAGAACTGTGGATCTGTAGGATCCAGATCCATAATGGTTCTGATTCCACCAGGACAGTCCCGACTACCTGTTTGTCTTGATAAGTGGACTAGCCTTGAAGTTCTTGCGGAGGTCTGGATCCGGTCCAGTTTTACACTATACTAAATCCGGTCCAATACCCTATAGCAGGGTTGCCAACTCTTCCAGAATATCCGGAAGTTCAGTTAGTTCCATGGGTATCCCAGGAGACCCAGCAAATGTCCTGCAAATCCCGCCCCCTGTCTCTCATTACAGCAATCCCTAGTGTTACTATGGATTTGGCAGTCCTTGATGATGTAATTTTCATCATCAAGCCCCACCCAGAAACACTATAAATATCAGTGGTGATGGACAGGGGTGGGGCTTAATGACTTGATTTGCAAAAATTACATAATTACTCCCCGTCCACACTCTGAGGGAGAGATAAAAAGTAGCCAGTGTATTGCTGTGCAGAATTTTTACTTGGTAATTCATTTTACATTGTTAAAATGGTTATACATAAATTACCACATTTCACAAATCCCCACCTTGAGACATTATTCCAACAGAGACTTGGTCTAAATGCCGGAGACATGACAAGCTTTGAAAATAAATGTTCATATGCATGCAAGACTGATCTATGCATACTGAGACTGCGAAATGCGTATAGTCATTTTTGACCTGCATGCAAATGTTGTGTTTCAAGGGCAATTTAACTCACACAGGTATTTTAATTAGACCCAGAGCTGTTTCTGCCACTTGAAAGCTGCATTTTCTCTTGACGATCCCAGAAATCAGTTGTAACAGATATAGAGCAACAAAGCACAAATGTTCTGAGAATACAGGAGGTTCTATAACCGGGTATGGGTCTCCGCTGAGAATAAGGGTCGTTTTTACGAAGACAAAGCTGCTCAGAAACTTCCTGCCCTGCCACAGACAGTTAATCGCTGCTTTCAATTTCCCCAACCCGTATGCTAATTTTTACCCTATCCCTCCCCTTCCATTACCCTAACCCTCCTTTCCCAACAGCCTGACCCTAACCCTCCCTTCCCCGCAGCCTAACCCCTTACACTTCCTTCACTGCAGCCAAACCCTAACTCTCCCTTCCCTGCAGCCTAACCCTAACACTTCCTTCACCGCAGCCTAACCCTAACTCTCCCTTCCCCGCAGCCTAACCCTAACTCTCCCTTCCCTGCAGCCTAAACCTAACACTTCCTTCATCGCAGCCATACCCTAACTCTCCCTTCCCCGCAGCCTAACCCTAAGCACGACTTCGGCTGATTCTTATCTGTATTACTGCATGCAATAGCCGCTGCTGTATATCTATGTACTATGCTGCTCTGACAGCTTTAAAGTATACCTTCAGAGCTGTCAGAGCAGCTTTTTACATAGATATAAAACAGCAGCAGCTCTGAACCATAGGGAGCCATTCAGCTTGCTGATTGGCTCCCTTAAAATATTGGGAGCTTTCTCCCGATTGAAATCAAACATGCTGAAAGATCAAATAATCGTACAGAGTGTTTCTGGTGCATTTATTTGGCGTTTCAAAAATTGATCTGTACCATACACTAGAGCGATAATTTGCCTGATTACTCGATAATTGGGTGATCGGGCTGAAAATCGCATAGTGTATGGCCAGCCTAACTCTCTCTTCCCCGTAGCTCCCTTCTAGGTTCCATCGCTTCCCTGCAGCCTAATCCTAAATCCCCCCTTCTCCCATCTATCTCCTTCCCGCAGCCTAAGACAATCCTCTCCTGCAGTAACCTATCGGTCGTCGAAGTGTCTGGATTTTCATAATGGGGTCATATTCTAAAATACACACAGCTAATTGTCGGCAGCGTGTATTTAGTGGAATGAAGTCTAAATAGGACTGAAAGAGGATAAATGCCTGGCTGCCAGGCTCCTTACCAAGGGCACCGCAGGGTTAACAGGGGCTGAATAGCAGCCAATTAGATGAGGTCTAGGGGGAGGGGTTTCTGTTAGGTTTATAAGGGGTTGGGGGGAGTTTATTTGCAGCTTCTGGAATTTTCTTCCCTCCCTCCCTCCCTTCCTTTTTAGTTTTGCTAACCTGTATTTTTTTCTTGCAGTCGGGACATAGTGTGGCGGTATTGGTGGCGGTCAGCAATTCATGGCGCTAAGCTCATGCTTGAGGTATGGTGCGGGATAGGCACACCCCTTCGAGGAAACTTGGAAACTATGCTTGCCGGTTAGTTTTCAGTTTGCCACCTCGGTTACACCGGGGTGGGCAGTGTGACAGGGGTGTGTGCTTGCGGTGGCCATTTCCTCCGTGGCGCTTGAGGGCAGGGGGATCCCTGCTCTCCGTTTACCATCGCTGACCTGCCACCTGCTATCTATGCCACTCTTTACCTTCCAAATTAATAGTTTGAATTTTATTAATCAATAAACTATGTCCCCAATATTTAAATCCAATACTGTTGTGTGTGTCTATTTATTTTGGGGTGCATCTGGTGGGGAGCCTGGTTAGTCATTGGCAATTTATGAAAATTAATGTCTGCAGCGGCACATGCAACCCTCTATAACCATATATAGCAACCTCTGACTAAGTGAATTCACCAGTTCATTATACAGAAAGGAGGCAGGAGTTGACATTTTAGTAATTAACAGCACAACACAGCTTCCATTAATATCAAGACAGATACTGAATCATTCAGTGGATGTCACAATAAGCCACACCCACGACTCAAGTGCTGTTAAATACTTTAAAGCCAATCCCTTGAGTGATGGTCAGAGATAACTGGTTGATTGGCCCAAACTTCAAGCAGTCTGCTATTCACCTATATATGTGGCTAAGTACTCTGATGCTCTGTGATAGGGCCATGTTTCAGTGGCTTCATTTTATTGGTTAAGCCAGGTATGTGATAACAAATCCCATGACTCTTGTTATTGTAAAGTTGTCAACTTCAGCTTAATTACTAGACTGTTGTACAGTTCAGCAAAATGTATAGCAATCACAGGGGGAAACACAGGGGAAAACTGACTATCATTTTCCTCTCTAATATATTAATAAAATATCTAACAATCCATAACAAATAGAATACAAAAAAAATGTACAAGAGTTAATACACCCTCCTAAAACAATTTAAACGGCATTATTGAACCTTGCAACAAGTTGTGTGCGTATTTTTATGTTACGTTTTAACTGCGCATGCATAGTAACTTTTTTTACGTTAGTTACGTAGAATATACGCACGTAAGTGCTTTAGGCGCTGACATGTGAATCGCACTTGGGGACATACGTACAGAGGGGCGGGGTTGAAATACGTACCTGAAAAGTTACGTGAAAGAGGGTGGGGATGAGTCTTTGAGGGCGCGGTTACATAGAATCGCACGTACGGCATACATATACACACGTAAGTACACAGGTAAAGTTAGTGCTCTATAGAGGTGTAAGTGTACGATTGCACAGGGAGAGGGGAGTGTCGTGGGTGATGGTGGGTGTGGCCTTGCTACGTGCGTGCGTATAATTGCGTACTTTTAAAAAACAGATCTGTGAATACGGCCCCATAAGTTTAAATATCTGACATCTTTTATATCCATTACTATACTGAATATCTACTGCGTATAATTAGTTAAGTCGAATACAGAAGCAACTGACAAGCACACCATAAACATCATGCTGGTTATATAATAAAGCAAAGCAATCAGGACTCTTCTTTCTATCATCATTATTGACAATATCAGGCCTAATAAAAGGTATAATAGGAGAGAAGGCCATAGCACGCGCCCACCCATGTCATGGCTACACAACAGGAGGGACCTCCATTAAAGAGAAAGAGGAGGGTCATTCTCTATCAGTCTAAGGGCACACCACATGGTGTGTTGGACTGTTTCATGCCTTTTGTTTCTTGTAGCTATTGCAGGGTTGCCGACTCTCCCGGAATATCCAGGAGACTCACGAAATTTGGGCAGGTCTCCTGGTATCCCGGGAGAGATGCGGCAAAGCTCCCGCAAGCCCCACCAGCCATCAATGACTTCTGTAATCCCTAGCGTTACTAGGGATGGGCGGGGCTTGATGTGCGTGTGCTCTGTGCCAGTGGAATGGTAAGATATTTAAATGAGAAAGTGGGCGTTTTAAGCACTTCTGCTAGTCGCAGCAGCAACCCAGAGTCCTGGCGCTTCCTCCAACATCTTGCAACAGCTCAGGGGCTGATAAATGTAAGACAGAAGACATTTTTTAGCATTAAATGGAACTCTATCTGTATAGCTTTCTTAAAATATAGATAGATGAGATTTATGAATGATTACATTTTTAAACTTCAATTCTGGTCATAGGGTGTGGTTTGCCAGTATGATTGTCTCTTTTTCGAAAGACCACCGTGTGGCAGTTTAATTGTCATCCTCTGTTTCCCGTAGCCGAACCCTAACCTCCCTTTAAGCCCTAACAGTGACCTTCCACTTCTTTAGCCCTAACCTTAACCCTCCATGTCCTGCAGCCTAATACTAACCTTCCCCTTCAGCCCTTACAGTAATCTTCCACTTCTTCATCCCTAACCTTAACCCACCATGTCCCGCAGCCTACCCTAACCTTCCTCTTCAAGCCTAACACTAACCTTCCCCTTCTTCTGCCCTAACAGTAACCTTCCCCTTCAGCCCTAACAGTAACCTTCCCCTTCTTCTGTCCTAACCTTAACCCTCCATGTCCCACAGCCTAACCCTAACCTTCCTCTTAAGCCCTAACACTCTGTTCTTGAGCGCTATCCCTAGTCCGTCCTTCTCAAGCCCTAACCCTAAGCTCAGCTCCGCCGCAGTTTAGCTACTGGGAACGGGTCAAAATAGGTATCCGTTCCCAAAAGCAATTTTCTCATTTCAAACATGACACAAATGCCATTCAGCTGGCGGCTGTATCATGTTCGACCAGCAACCACATCCACTGGTCATACACCACATTCCAGTTATATTTTAGGCCTAAATAGCAGTGTATCGCAGTCTATTTTCACTACGTCTTATTAAAAAAGTGCAACTTTCAGTTGGACTCTGTGCATCCGCTCCACAAAAACTCTGGATCAGCGCCTTTCAGTTACCTAACACAGGGCCAGATACGGACCTCCATGTGTCTTACATACACACAGAGGTCTGTAAGTCCGCATGGAAGAGGGCAGTGAACTCCCCTCTCTCATGCTGCATGCTAAACAATTACGTGTCCAGAGCACCTACCTTCAGCTGAACGCGGATCCGTGTGAAACTACCTACCGCAGCCACTCCATTTAATGTACGTCTATCCCTTCCTCTCTTGCAGGGATTAGGTATGCGAATTCTATGTGCCGCCGACTCTTCCCCCACCTAGAACTCCTAGCATAAGGAACGGAGGACCCTGATCACACCAAAAAAGGTCCGGCTCTTTAGGTGCAAAGAATTAAGGGCTCTATTTACAAACATCGTTTTCACATCATACAGCCCGTTTTCGTGTAAAAACGGGCTTTATCGTATGAAAACGAAGAGTTCCTTATTTATAATGCTACCGTCGCCATGGTTTCCATTGCATTAACCCTCCCGATCGCCGGCCCGCTCTAATGACTGTGGGCCGGTATTTACAAAGTGTTAAAGAACTGAAGATGGCGTTAGGGTAAGTATTCCAGCGGTGTCCCCATGTAAACCCCTTTTCCTCCCCCTAATAGCTGTTATTAGGGGGAGGAAGAGGGGGGCACATGTCGGGAGACCGCTGGAATACAGTTCACTAAAAAAAAAACATTCAAATCTAAGTAAAAAAAAAAAAAAAATGAAATGTTTGAACTAATTTTAGTAAAATGTTATCTAATAACCCTATTAAACTTAATAAAATACAAAAAAATTAAAGGCCGAAGCTTTTAAACTTACCTGTCCGGGCACGCGTCTTGTTTCTGGTGTTTCTGGTCCCGGAGCATGCGCAGTGATTTAGCCTTTTGAGACTTGAAATTTTCAAAGTCCCAAAAGGCATCTACTGCGCATGCTCTGGGACTCCATAGCTCAACGATGTCAGCAAAAGGCTCGCTGGCCGTCATGGGATCTCGCCAGAGGGGTAAGTATTAATAAATACTCCCCACGGTCCTGCTAGGCTCTCTGCGAGGCGCAACGAGCCTGGTTGCTATCAATAGCGCTAAAAGCACTAATGATAGTAAATAGAGCCCTAAGAATTAACCTGCTACACATGCATAGTAGATTAATTACACAATCTATGTTCCACTTAGTTACGTAGATTGACTACGTGCAGTCTTTAAAGAAAGTGCCACGGCAGCTTTTGAGAGTTCTTAAGAAGAGTGGGTGGAAATGAGGCAGGGAGGGCGGGGTAGGGAAAAGTTTGTGCGTATTTTCCTTCTTACAAATGAAAATAAGCACGGGAAGTTAGGGAAGCCCTGGGACACTCTTAAGTGCCCTAGGTTCGTAATATAAGGTGGCACGGGAGGGAGCTCTAGGGGGAGGTGCGGAGGATACGTGTTTATCTGCACCTTCTTAAAGCTTTCTCTTCTGTGAATATGGGCCTGAGTTCTGTACGCAAGGAGTTCAGTTGCTGAACATCCGGAGCGCACGTGCACGAAAGTCGCGTGATGTACGCCATTGTGGATTCGGCCCAGTTATGATCACCACAGAGTAAAAGTTTTAAGGTTGAAACGGAAGACGTTATTTAGCAGCTCAGATATGAGAAGCGACATGGGATCCCGCTGTTTACTCTGCACGGATGAGTGATGTGAGCGTCAATACATTCTATCAATAGCGGGACTCTCTTACATGGAGAACTTTAAATTGCCGTCTTTAATCGCATTGATCCATTCTCAGGCAATCTTCATTTGCCACATTCAATTCTAGGACATTGCAGCCACATATGTTGTCTGAGATGAGACACATACCCTCCAACTCTACCTATTTAGCCGGCACAGTACCGTTTTCTTAATGGTCTATATCGACTAATATTACTCCTGTACCGGAATCCTCCAGTTCCCTCTCCTCTATACTCACCTTTCAGTCCTGTAGCATCTAAACACTATAGCAGAGTTGCGGGGACAGACTCCTACAGCTCTGCTATAGTGACAAGACCCTCTACTGTGAGTTCTTAGCTCATAGCATAAGGTGTAAAATGAGATTTTACACCTTGTCCGACATGCAAATGGCAAACCACACCCCCTTCACGGACATCCGCCCTCCCCATACAAGTGTACCAGTTTTCAATAAGCAAATGTTGGAAGGTATGAGATTTTCATTCTGATGGCGCTGTGGGCATAGTGCAGAGATTGATTCCGCTATGTGGGATCCAGGAGATCTCAGAGGGAAGAAATAGATGCCGATATAGGGGTGGGGCTTAATGACAGAATTTATGCAAATCCTTTTCTTAAGCCCCACCCCCTGTCCATCATCTCAGCTATTCTGGGGGGTCGATTACCTCATCAAGTCCCGCCTAATTCCCTAACACTGGGAACTGCTGTAATATAAGCAGGGGCAAGGATTTGCGGGAGATTTGCCGACTTTGCTCAGAATGCCAGGAGAACTGGCTGAATTTTGGGAGTCTCCCAGATATTCCAGGAGAGTCTACAACCCTGGTTAGGGATCTTAGGGGGATTTTTGCTTTCCCGCAGTTTAGTAAATCTGGCCCTTAGACTTGGGCTAGAAAACCTCAATATTGTTTGCAGCAGATGAAATCTGCCTCCCCTGCAATTCAACAGGATTGTTTGCCAGTAAGAAAATCTGCCATCACTTTTTGGTAGATTTGGCCTCTGCAAGTTTTATTAACCCGAACCCTAACCATCCTCTATCCACAGACTAACTCTATTGCTCCCCTAACCCTAAGCATCACCTTCTCTCAGCTTTACCCTCACCCTCACCCTCCCCTAACCCTAACCATTTCCTTCTATCAGCCTTACCCTCACCCTCCCCTAACCATCCCCTTCTCTCAGCCTTACCCTCACCCTCCCCTAACCCTCCCTTAACCCTAAACCGAACATTAACCCTCTGACCTCCACAGAATAAACCTTACCCTCACCTCTCTGGAGTCTAACCTCAATACCTGTATTTGGTACTTAAGATGTTCGATTAATCTGGTGAAGGATAGGTGTACATGATGACTATAAAGGATAATTTGAGGAGGTGGGACACCGGTGGATGGTTTAGAGGGCCATTTTTTTTATGACTGCAGCCTCCATTGAAATTAATCAGTCCTGTCTATAACTGCTTTACGAATAGACATTTTTCCTTTACGATTTCTTTAGGCTCATCCAGGCTTTTAGTTGGCCAACGCATATGTGGAATAGCTATTTTCTTGAACTTTGTACATCTGTGGCAGCCTTCACTGACGTTAATGGAACTGCAATGGTCCCATTCTCTTGCTAATGCATCTGTGAATAACACAATAACAATATATAGTTCCCTATAATGGCCAATTTTCACTGAAAAATACTGAGCTGACATAAAATATATTTCAGGGCAGAGGTGAAACAGTGGGTGGGGGTGCAGGAACCTTGTCAGGATCCCTCTTGACCTCCATAACTTATAGTGTACATAACCTCTTGCTCTTAACATAGATCATTTACTTCTATGCAATGGAATCCAGCATGTAACCTAGCTTCATATTGTATGCTACATTGCTTAGCTTAAATATCAGTTAAACAAGTTAAAGAAGCTATTTTTAGATTATGAAAAGGGCAACAGCAGATACATCTCTGCCTCTGTATCTGTCTACGTTTCTCAACCGTCACCATTGGTTTCTTAGGAAGGAGATCAATTAAGCAAACTGATAAAGGGTCTATTAAAAAAAAAGGAAATTCCATACCTGGTCAGCCATCATCAGCTCTTCTGAAGATCCAATGGCTGTAAACTCAATGTTTATCAAAATTACCTCTCCTGTAATCCCCTAGAGAGTTTCTTCTGCAACACTGACAGGATCTCCAAGATTCCTTGGGCTGGATCCAGACTTAAGTAAGTGCTTGGAATTAGTTACTCCTGGGCTAAACCATGTTGATTTCAGGGGGAGTCAAGTTAATTGTATTCTTTGCATGCAGGGATATATCTTTGAATTGCTTACTGCACACAGATACTGACCAGCTTTACTATCATACTGTTATTTAGACTTGGGCTGGGAAACATCACCTCTCTACTCTAATACTGTTTGCAACAGATGAAATATGACTCCCCTGCAATCAACATGGTTTAGCCCAGGAGTAACTAATTTCAAGCACTTACTTAAGTCTGGATCCAGCCCCTTGTTCCTGTGCAAGCACAGAAGAGAAACATCCTGACCGAGGCAGGAGGAGCCTGCAACCACGCACTGAGAATGGTTGGGACCATCCTTTACAATCATGAGATGACGATGTTTATTGGTATATTATCTTCTCCACTTGTTGAATTTTGCATCCCTATATTATCCACATAAAGAGGGAGGAAGAAACTGAAGTCAACTCAGGATAAATCAGACATTGTAAATGGTGTAAAAGAGGAGCAGAGATGAAGGGCCACATTTACTAAGGGGCAAGTTATCTCGCCAGTAAAAGTCGCCACACATCGAAGTAGTTGAACGGCGAGTGTTTTTTCTAAACTCTCCGGATTTACTAAGGAGGGAGTTTCACCAGCAGGTTTGAAACTACGGCGATGTGTGTTATTATAAACTCCGGCGAGTTTGTGTGAGTTTGGCAGCGATTTGTATTACAATAATGATAAAGTGTTAAAAAAAAAGTTTCCCATTAAACTCGCCAGTGTTTGCATTAAACTCGCCAGTGTTTGAACTAGCCAGAGTTCACATCATATACATCATATACATAATATACACTATATAAATGTTGGTCACATCCTGATTGGAGGGTTTACATTTGAAGGTGGTTAGCTGAACCTGTCAATGATCCAAAACTTAATTGAAAGCCCCCTTTTAACACTTTGTAGTGTTTTTATATGTTACATTACTAGTTTGTTTTTTTGTATTATTTTTATGTTTAACACATTATTATTTGATTTTTTTAATACAGTTATCTTAAAAAAGTTGTATGCAGTAGGTTGCTACAAAATGTGATTGTACATTAATTAACAATATGCATAGGCTGCGGTGAGGTCATTTGTAAAGGCAATGAGCTGAATCCAGTCTTAAGTAAGTGCTTGAAATGAGTAACTCCTGGGATAAACCATGTTGATTTCAGGGGGAGACAAGTTAATTGTATCTGTGCATGCAGGGATATATCTTACTTACTTAAGTCTGGATCCAGCCCATAGTGATTACTTACTGAGCAATTGCTAGCGATTTGATCAAACTCCCCACTCACACCACCTCTATTTTCTCTGGCGAGGTTTGGCCCATTCTCCAGTGAGTTTCAAAATCGCCCCTTAGTAAATCCAGCGATTTATATGTTCTGAATGTAAAAAAAAATCCCCAGAGCGAGTTGAACTACGGCGAGTTTGAAAATCCATCATCTCCGACGAGTTTGGTGTGAGTTTGTATTAGTAAATACGTCAAGTTTAAATCTGGCCCGAAATATGTAGAAAACAGGTGTTTTGATTTTTTTTTACTTTCTCTTTCTCCTTTCTAGTAGACCCCAAAACTTTTAGAGCTTTCCTAGATTTTCTAAGGCTAGAGTTAAAATGGCATTGGCTATAGATTGGCTATAGATTCCTACATGGAACTGCCTTCAGCACCACATCAATGTCCTATTTTAGGATGTATGCCGGCTAAAAACCAAACCATTACAATTGATCATATTGCAAATATTACTAAATATGGACCGGATCCAGACTTCCACTGTACTGTATCCAGAGCTCTCAGTGCAGTTCCAGCAAGAACCTGATGTTGGTTACACTGGCTGTTGTTTGCCTCTTCAATAATCTGTAGGTATTATTTTTCCAAGTCACAGGGCCCGATTCCATTGCCGGCAAAATTTTCAAAAAGATTGCGTCGGTAAAAATACGACGCCTTCGCCGGCAATTGAACGGAAAAAATTCGCCAATTCAATTATTTTTTTACCGCTGCGCTAAAACAGCAGGCAGCGATAAAAAAATAACCAGAGAAAAAAAAAATCCTTCACTGAACGCCGCAAATAACCTCCTGCTAGCAGGAGGTGCCCGGCGCTACTGAGAGGCTATTACCCAGTGTCTGAAATCACGTTCTCACGATACTTCAGACACTGAGTAATAGCGGCGTTCAGTCCCAGTGCCTGAAATCACGTTCTCACGATACTTCAGGCACTGGGTAATAGCCTCAGTAGCGCTGCTAGCAGGAGGTGCCCGGCGCTAGTGAGAGACTATTACCGAGTGTCTGAAATCACGTTCTCACGATACTTCAGGCGCTGGGTAATAGCCTCAGTAGCGCCGGCACTTCCTGCTAGCAGGAAGTGATTTGCAGCGTTAAGAGAGAGATTTTTTTTCCCCTCTAGCAGCTGCTCAGCGGTCCCTGGATGGCAGGGCATTGTGCCTAATGCCCTGCCATTCATGGGCATGCTGATGCTTGTAGTTCTACAAGCATTAGCATGCCCTGTTGGGGCACAACATAGGGCAGCGTTAAAAATCCGCACTTCTCATAGGTGCGGATTTTTATCGTTAAAAAACCGGCGTATTTTTAACGCTAAAAAATAATTGAATAAGAAAAAAAAATATCGCCCGTAAATAAAAAAAAAAATGCGTTAAAAATACGCCGGCAAATGATTTTTCCCTAATTGAATCGGGCCCACAGAATTAGTTTCCAGTAAGTAAACTGTATCTGTTGCAAAAGAGGCTGCATCTCAATCATTTGGTTTTTTATACATGTTATTTTAAGGATTGGGACTCCTTTAAGATAGAGGGCTGCTGCTGGATTTATTTTAGCATTTATTTTAGCGCTTTTTAAGGTGGTATATTTGTACTTTGATGCATGTCAATCATTACCCGGAGACAGACATAATGCTCCCATAGCCAGGGATATTGTATAGTGGACGCACGCTCATTACAGGCATTCTGAATGAACTAATTATCTGGTCAGAGTGTCCATTTCATATACTGCAAGATAATTGGTTTGATCAGCCAACAATCAGCTGACTGGTCCGATTATGGTACAGAGTGCGGTCAGCATTGCTCTCACATGGAGAGAGGATACATCTCCCTGTTAGATTATCATTGCCTGATAACTGTACTGGGGTCATAGGTTTGAATTCCAATTCCGCCTGTGTTTACATGGGTACAGTAGTCTCCCTCATCCAAAACCACTACTGAATGAACCTTAGAATCTGTTCTTGTAAAGAGGAATATAGAACGTTACGCCCACTGAGACAGGGGCTAAGACAAGTGGTTAGTCTGTGCATCCCTGCATAATATTAAGGAGCTATATAAATTATTATTAATGGTATGAGGTAGATGGGTAAATGGAGGGATCAGTGTCATATTGTTTCTCTGAACTTGACTTGAAACACAGCCTGGATGCAGAATTAATAACAACAGACTACTTACACATTCTGAATGCGTACTGTACGTGCATACTGATGGTTGTTACGCCTCAGAACACAGTATGATCGGTGCTGTCTTCTGTGGTGGTGAGACGGTCTCTGATGGCAGGGTTTGATGGCCCACCATGTGTATGTAAAGTGTGCATGGTGGGGGTATGCAGGGTGGGGGAGAGCATCTTACATACATAGTTCATAGAAACATAGAAAGTGACGGCAGATAAGAGCCACGTGTCCCATCTAGTCTGCCCAGTTATTTATTTAAAACTATACTGACCCTAGACCCTATTTACCCTCAATTTAGTTTGAGATTTAAGATATCCTTATATTTATCCCAAGCATGTTTAAACTGGTGTACTGTGTTACCACCTCAGATGGGAGGCTATTCCACTTAACTATCACTCTTTTCAGTGAAGTCATTATTCCGCATATGAATCTACCACCCTCCAGTTTATATTCATGCCCTTGTTTTTTATTACACCTCTTCCTTTGAAAAATGCCCCCCTCCTCTAGCTGGTCACAACCCTTGATATATGTGAAAGCTGCTATCATGTCTCCCCTCTCCCTTCTCTGCTCCAAGCTATACATGTTTAGTTCCTCTAGCCTTTCTTGGTTTGTGAAACAGGCCATGGACCATTTTAGCTGCTCTTCTTTGCACAGTCTCTAATGTATTTATGTCTTTCTGGAGATATGGCCTCCAGAACTGGACACAGTATTCTAGGTGAGGGCGTACCAATGATCTATAAAGGGGCATCACTACTTCTCTCTCTCTGCTACTAATTCCTCTCTCTGTACAACTAAGCATCTGACTTGCCTCTCTCATTGCTCACTGCTTTCTCATTTCTCATTGTATTAGAGTTGAGAGGTGGGGTTTCCCAGCCCAAGTCTGAAAAATAGTGTAATAGTAAAGCTGGTCACTACCTTTGTGCAGTAAGCATCCCTGCATGCAAAGAATACATTTAACTTGGCTCCCCATGAAATCAACATGGTTTAGCCCAGGAGTAACTTTCCTCTTTTATTTTCAATCTCAGAATCAGGTCCCTATTGACTGTACTGAAAGAGTGCTGTTCTAAAGCTGGCCATACACTAGAGTGATTATCGAAAATCGCATGAATTCACCGATAATCTTAAGGAGTCCCTCATGATATCGACACCATACATGACATGTTTTTTTTTCGATAATCTTCTGAAAGTTGTAAAAAACTGCGATTTCAGCACTAGTTATGTCATCATAAAATCGCTTTTGCCCATACACAGTCCGATTTTCTTTTTTTGTCCTACGATTTTCTGTTAAAATTAACAATAAGGGCAGTCGTTCACATGAATCCATGTTCCACAGCAGTTGATGATCAAGGGGATGCCTGCATATATAAGCAGGTATATAAGTCATGATGGTGCATCAAATTCCTTCCAAGAAATCCATGTTCCACAGCAGTAGATGATCAAGGGGGGAGCTGCATTGAAGGTTCATGACAGGAGACAGTTCATTTGCATAAGCACGCCTCTACAGCAATATCAATTTATCGCCGAAGATTTGTAAATTATCATTAAATATCCATACTCTATGCGATTTTACACAAAATCTGGAGCTTTGGAACGATTTAAATCAAACATGTCAAAAGATCAAATAATCAAAGAAGCCTTCTTGGACGATTATTGAATGTTCGTCCAAAAAATCGTTACCATACACTTGAGCGATAATTCGGGGCCTCGCGCGATAATTGAAGGATCGGCCCGATAATCGCTCTAGTGTATGGCCAGCTTAAGTTACCCTTCCAAGCTGAACAACCAACACTCCATTTCCAAACATATTTACACATATTTACAAAGTCTAATCATGCCTTACTTTCTCTAATCCTCTCCTCTCTTTATTTACTTATTGATTGCCTTGTTAGTCTATAGAGTCCATAGATTAACAAGAAAATCAATAAGTAAATAAATGAAAAGGTCAAATTGGGGTCAAATACAAACTAAAAAAGATATATCCGTGAAAGTAAATATAGGTAATTACACCGATGATTATAAGAAACAAATTAAATTGAAATGGGATACAAACAAAATAGAATTCTGTGGCACCATTGTTCTGACACACGCAATTACACTAATTTAAGGCCCGTTCCAGAGCTACGCTGGCCTGCTAGCCGTAAGTAGGGCCAGTGTAGCTCTGGAGCACTCCACCGACACTCCCCATTACGCCGGGTGAAGGCTACCTTAAATTCAGCCGGCGTAACAGTAGGTAATTACACTGTCAAATTGGGGTCAAATACAAACTAAAAAAGATATATCCGTGAAAGTAAATATAGGTAATTACACCGATGATTATAAGAAACAAATTAAATTGAAATAGGATACAAACAAAATAGAATTCTGTGGCACCATTGTTCTGACACACGCAATTACACTAATTTAGGGCCCGTTCCAGAGCTACGCTGGCCTGCTAGCCGTAAGTAGGGCCAGTGTAGACTGGAGCACTCCACCGACACTCCCCATTACGCCGGCTGAAGGCTACCTTAAATTCAGCCGGCGTAACAGTAGGTAATTACACTGGCCACAGGGTCGTAACTGCTCTAACCCGCCCCCCCTCCCTCATTTACTTACCTTCCCCCCGCCTTCTTTCCTTAACGGTTGCGTAGTTACGGCGAGGAACGCCCCCCTCGCCATAACTACACAACATTTAGGGAAGCCTGATCCTAAGGATAGTAGTAGTAATTAGTAGTGCATAACTTAAGTGCGCTTGTGTACGTAAAATGACCTGAAGTCTAGGGGTCGGATCCAGACCCGCGACCAACAGGTCATTTATGCACACAAGGTGCATAAGTGACCTGATTTGATTGGAAGACGCATGAGGGCACAGATGTTACGCTAGGGTTACGATACTCTAGCGTAGCAACATTTGTATGGACTGAGAGGGGAGTGACAGGGGGCGTGCACTCCCCTCTCTCTCTCGGACGGAGAGACCCCACACGTACAGAAAGCGCGCGGGGGCCTGGATCCGGTCTTATATCAGGCCCTAAATCTGTAAGTTAGCCTCCTGCATGTGGAATTGATTTCCGTGGCCAGGACCCAACCTTACTTATCCCACACACATTTCTGTGCAGCACGTGGCATGTTGAATTGTACATAAGGGCTTAACCAAGCTCAGACTGTACGATTTACATACTATGTCCACCCACAGTGTAGTTCCCTGAGACAATTCATTTCAAAATGTCAAAAGACCATCATTCTACAGCTGAATGCAGAGTGCTGGCAATTACACTGAAGAAAGAGGCGGAAATGCAACCCCTGGAGCCACAAAGAATCATCCGCCAAAAGGTAAGTGTTTCAGCCAACCCTACCCTAACCCTAACCCTAACCCTTTCCTAATACTCTGTTTCCCGCACCCTAAACCTAACTTTCCCCTTCTTCAGTCCTAACCCTCCATGTCCCACAACCCTAACCCTAACTGTCCATGACTCACAGTCTAACCCTAACCCTCCATGCACTGCAGCCTAACCCTAACCCTCCATGCACTGCAGCCTAACCCTAACCATTCATGCATCGCAGCCTAACCCTAACCATCCATGCACCGCAGCCTAACCCTAACCATCCATGACTAACAGTCTAACCCTAACCCTCCATGCACTGCAGCCTAACCCTAACCATCCATGCCCCACAGCCTAACCCTAACCATTCATGCATCGCAGCCTAACCCTAACCATCCATGCACCGCAGCCTAACCCTAACCATCCATGACTAACAGTCTAACCCTAACCCTCCATGCACTGCAGCCTAACCCTAACCATCCATGCCCCACAGCCTAACCCTAACCATCCATGACTCACAGTCTAACCCTAACCATCCATGCACCGCAGCCTAACCCTAACCCTTCATGCCTCACAGCTTAACCCTAATCCTCCATGCCCCACAGCCTAACCCTAACTATTCATGGCTCACAGCCTAACCCTAACCCTACATGTCCCACAGCCTAACCCTAACCTTCCATGCACCACAGCCTAACCTTCCCCTTAAGCTCTTACCTTTTACCTGCCACAGCCTAACCCTAATCTACCCGCTGCAGCCTGTAGCTATTGGGAATTGGGAAATAGGATCTCACTCCCAATAGCACATTCTGATTTCAAAGCTTTGTGATCACTAGACATCGGATTATATGCACTATCAAAATGCCAAAATATGCATGCAAATATGCACTAAAAAAGGGCGAAATATGCACAAAATATGTACAATCAAAATACTATTTATTATTAGAATTAACATTTATTTTCACTATATATATATTAATAATCAGTTGTATTTTGGTGACAATATATAATAATATTGCAGTAATATGGGAAGCAGTACTCACATGTTGATAGATCTGGTATTTTTGATGAAGGTATTCGCTTGTCACAAACCTTGCAGAAAATCACAGTGCCATCAGTGGTAAATTGGCCTGGGTAATTTTTTATCCAAGATTCCATTAAAGTCTGGGTATTTTTTTCACTGGCGGCATTATTTCAACAAAAATAAGATTTTCGTAGGTTAACAAACACAGCGAGCAATTGAATGACAAACTATTGAATTGCGTGAACGAGTGCCGTACTCCCTTCCCCCCACGCGCGCCGCATCCCGCCAACGCTTTCGCCTAGTGCGAGCCAGCAGAACGGGTTCAGTGCGTGTGAGGCGCACGTCACTGGATGCGGCCCGCCGCCGTTCCTGCGTAATACAACACGCCTAACACATTTAACTACTGAAATAAGCACTGTCACTGAAAAAGTACTAAAATATGCAATAACACTATAAAAATAGCGTTTTATGCATTTGCATATGCAAACATGCAAATGCATATAATCCTGTGTCTAGTGATCAGTAATACACACCGCATTTAGCTAGCAGCTGTATCATGTTCAAAATATGGCCGCTCAGACCAGCAATCGCATAGCACCCACCCCCTATTCTCATCTCGCATGTATGGCGAGCTCCCCGTGCAGAGGCTGAACGCTGCACCAGAAATATCGCTACTGCACATGCGCAGCATGATTCACAGCTGATATGTAAGTAGCAGAAGTTCTGGAACCGGCACAATTTTTATAATACTTATACCCAAGGGCGGGGAACGTCCAGTCCGAGGGCCATATAAGGCCCGCTAAATAATTTGGTCTGGCCACCCGCAGGTGGTGGGACTCGAGCGGGGGTGGGGGGGATCAGCGCATCAGAAGAGAGGGCTGCCTCGTGCGGCGAGGTCCTGCAGGCTCTGGAACCCATCCTGCTTATGGATTCCTGGTAGCAGCTGGAACCCTGAAACTCTCCATATTCCCGTACCCTGATCAGGAAACTCACTGGGCAGCAGCCTGCATGTGGTAGCAGCTGGATCTCCGGGACGTCGCCGCCATTTTCTTCTAAAGCTCACATTGGGGCTGATCCAGACCTACGGCCGCCGCACTAGTTATGGCAGAAATGCCGTTCTGCGCATCCGGCGTAGTTAGGGAAACCCGATCCTTAGGATCTGGCGTCCCTAACTGCTGAATAGTTACGGCGAGGGGGGCGATCCTCACCATAACTACGCAACCGTTATGGAAGGAAGGCGGGGGAAGGTAAGTAAATGAGGGAGGGAG
>WWET01001118.1:148160-161974 GCA_011038615.1 Limnodynastes dumerilii | reverse complement strand
CGGCATAACAGTGGGTAATTACGCCGGCCACAGGGGGAGTGTCGGGGGAGTGCTCCAGAGCCAGCGCAGCTCCGGATCAGGCCCATTGAGTCCATTATAGTATTGACCGAATATAGCAAGCTCATTTTTACATTGATAACTTTGGCCCTTGGCAGGAAAAAAGGTTTATATTGTACTTATCCAAAGCATGAATAAATTGCTGTACCGTCTTGGCATCTGCTACCTGTGATGAGAGGCTTATTAACTACCCTTTCCATAAGGAAATGTTTCCTGCCGCCTCTCAGTTTCAGTGCTGCCCTCGTGTTGTAACCTTCTCATAACAGCTCCCTTATGTACTGCTTGATATATTGGGAAGCTTGTATCTCCCTTCTTTGCTGCAAGCTCCTTTATGCTTTGTGATGTAACCCATGCACCCTTCCATTTGTCCTCCTTTGCACAGTCTCTAGTAATAATGGACAGTATTCACAGTTAAGAGTGAGTTAGGTGAAGACAGATCCGCACCTAACTCACCCGCCCTGCCCCCCGTTTTTAGGTACCTAATGGCGCTTAAGAGTTCCATAGGGCTACCTTATCTTACTGTGCATAGTTTCCTTATTAAGAAAGAAACTACACACGGAGAATACCTTTCCCCGCCTCCCCTCCGCCCTCACTGGCTAATCTAAATCCCTCCCACTTCTACCTAAACACTCCCCGAGGCAGCATTACGCCAGCTCTTTCTTACTAAGGGCCGTATTCAGACTTGCGTTTTCATGGCGACTCCCGTGCGTATTTTTAGGTATGTTTCAACTGCGCATGCGTAGTAACTTTTTGTACGTAGTTGACGTAGACTATACGCGCAGAAGTGCCTTACGGACGGACGTATGATACGCACGTGGGTACATACGTCCGGATATGCTACGCAAATATACGCATGGGAGAATTTAAGTGAAAATGGGCGGGGCGATGCATTTAAATGAAGGAAAGTGGGCGCGATTATCATGATACGCATGGGACTGCACACGGAAAGATAGAGGTGGTCTATGGTGGTGTAAGTCTACGTGAGCATGGATTAGCAAGGGGAGTAGCTGGGGTTTTGGTGGGTGTTCCTTGCTATGTGCGTGCATATATTTGCGATCGCGTTTGCAAATGGAAGTCTGAATACGGCCCTAAATTGCCTAACTGGTACGTAGATTGCGTAAATTACCTACTGCGCATATGTAGTAGGTCGTTTCTCAAATCTCTGCACCTAAGATGCAAAAGCTTAGGTGTCAATCAGGTCCAATGGACCTGATTCAAATTTGTGTATGACTTACGTAAGTGCGCAAATCTGAAAGTAAGCACGGAGGAGGGGTGTGCACGCCCGTCTCTCCCCTCCTTCTTATGGAGTTCTGGACATTTGAGTGTCCAAAACCTTACCTTAAATTATACACACGGATCTGTGTTCGTACGAATGCACATCCATGCAGAGCTGCCTCTCCCCACCCTCAGCACTTAATTAGCAGGCCTAACCCTTTCTTTATGGCGGGGTTTAGGTATGCAGAAAATAAATGCCAGCCCCTTTTACGTAATTGCTTTTCCGACACGTAATATCTGGCGCGCACATGTGCAAATGTTACAAATGACTTGTGTAAGTCCCCTTATGTATCTATTTGTGCATCGGGCCCAATGAACTGGATCCAGATATCTGCTGTTGCTGCACTCTGAGCTCTAAGCACAGCGTCAGTGGAGATCCCTGTCTCTTGACGCCTGTGCGGAGTAGAGTGTATATATTTAGTCTATATATTTCCACACCTCCCTCTTATAAAATGGGGACTGTGCCGAAGTATAGATTGTACATAAGCCCTAGCTGCACAGTTAGCATAGCTCTGCCCTCCCACCTTGCGTACCCACTGTACGTATCCTGAGCCATTCCATCCTGCCATCTGAAACACTTCTTTTATGTAAGTCTGGATCTGGAGGAAGAAAGTGCGCTGTTTGGTAATGCAAGCGCAAAACCACCAATAATAATTTGCACTCCAAGCAAATTTAAGAGTCACAAGTATGCTATTGCTCCCCAACGTCAGGTGATAGTGAAATCCCAATCCAAGACTTCGTTGCTCTTATGATTGACCAAATAACACAAAAAAAAAACTAAACATACGAAGGGCTGGATTAAGACTTCTGACTTTTCTTCATCTGCAATGTATCTCCAGGCATGCAGAACGTCCAATAGGATGGCTCATTCCCTTCACCCGCCTCAACTCCATAAAATGGGCGGTGGGGGTTGGACATTTTAAAATTTTACATTAGAGGCAGCTCTTAGCACTTCCGTGCGGATCAGCGGTCGTACTGGCGTAACTGCTGCCATATCCGCACAAGAAATGGTGTGACAGAGGAGTGACAGGGGCATCCCCTTCTCACTTCCTTGCGGATCAGCGGACATACCGGCATAACTGCTGCCATATCCACACACGAAATGGTGTGACAGGGGTGTGACAGGGACATCCCCTTCTCTCTTACGTGCGGATCAGCGGTCAAGGAACAAATTGTACAGTATCTTAAATCCAGTAACTTACAGGATCCCAAGCAGCATGGATTCACTGGGGGAAGATCATGTCAAACAAATCTTATTGAATTTTTGGACTGGGTCAGTAAAGTATTAGATAAAGGGGGAGCTGTAGACATAGCTTATCTAGATTTTAGCAAGGCTGTTGACACTGTGCCACATCGAAGACTGTTAAATAAGCTGGAAACTTTAGGGTTGGACTTAAAGCTAGTTGCATGGATACAATCTTGGTTACAGGATAGAAAGGGTTGTAGTAAATGGAATCTCTTCTGGGGATAGTAAGGTAACCAGTGGAGTACCCCAGGGCTCTGTACATGGACCAGTGCTATTTAATATCTTTATAGGCGATATTGCCTGTGGTATTGAGGGGAAAATATGCCTTTTTGCAGATGACACCAAGATATATAACCGGGTAGACACGCCAGGTGGGTTACAGAAAATGAGGGATGATCTAGGTAGACAGGAGGAATGGTCAAGAGTGTGGCAACTGCAGTTTAATGCCAAAAAAAGCAAAATCATGCACTTAGGACATAAAAACCCAAATGTTCATGACGAACACCCACCAAATCAAAACCATGGAATAACTTTGAACCTCATGCAAACTTCCGGAAGAGAGGCGATTTATGAACCCTACCTGGTGTACCCAAACCTTTCACCATTTGCAACTGTACTGTAAATAGTGCCATACTGCTTGCCTTGCTAATGAGCTGCCAACAATGGGCAGGTGCTAGCAATGATATGAGGGGGGTATAGGGTCAAAGTAGAGGCATTTCCTATGCTCACTGCCCTATCCAAAACTCCAACTCATTCCCTTTTTACCGGGGGTATGGGCAAGAGAGGAGTGGCTGAAATCTTGCTTTACAGGTTACACACAATCTTTATTCTAGGACTGCTAAGCACACGCTTCCTTGTTCCACATGTGACACAACTACCAAGTGTTGCTATGATGGGCTTTGATGATTACTGGAAGCTTACCTACCTTGCAACTAAAATGGTCCATGGCCTTTGTAACAAATCATACCAAGAAAGGCTAGAGGAACTAAACATGTATAGCTTGGAGCAGAGAAGGGAGAGGGGGGACATGATAGCAGCTTTCAAATACATCAAGGGTTGTGACCAGCTAGAGGAGGGGGCATTTTTCAAAAGAAAAGGTGTAATAGAACACGAGGGCATGAATATAAACTGGAGGGTGGTAGATTCAAAGGAAATGTGCGGAAAAATGACTTCACTGAAAGGGTGATAGATAAATGGAATATTCTCCCATCTGAGGTGGTTGAGGCCAATACAGTAGAACAATTTAAACATGCTTGGGATAAATATAAGGGTATCCTAAATTGTAACCCAAATTGAGGGTAAATAGGGTCTAGGCACAGTATAGTTTTGAATAAACAAATGGGCAGACTAGCTGGGCCATGTGGCTCTTATCTGCCGTCACTTTCTATGTTTCGATATCCGCACAATAAATGGTGTGACAGGGGCATCCCCTTCTCTCTTCCATGCGGATCAGCGGTCGTACTGGCGTAACTGCTGCCATATTCGCACAAGAAGGGGGAATGACAGGGGCGTTCACTTCTCTCTTCCATGCGGATCAGCGGTCGTACTGGCGTAACTGCTGCCATATTCGCACAAGAAAGGGGAGTGACAGGAGCGTCTTCCATGTGAACTGCGCGACCTCTGCGCAGGGAATACAGAAAATGCATGGGAGTCCAGCCCAGAGAAGAGAGAAGAGCGCTTATCAAGATAAATTCCTCATTTATTTCATTAACAGCTAAAATAGTAAAAACATCAGTTAAAATAAGCAATGAAAACAGAGCGTGTTTATGAGCGAATACCAGCAATATAATCCATTAATATATAAAACACAAATGATCAATAACGCCTCTTATCCTTATCTACTCTCCTTATTAGCAGTATGCTGCATATTATCGTTTTGAGACAATATAGCCACTCCAGGGAACTTTCCATATAATTCCCCAATAAAACTCTGATTATTTGTTGCTATTGATCTCCTCTATAAACAGATAAAAGGCCCCAGTCCAATATCACAGAGCACAATATTGTGTTTTAAATAGCTGCAGGTATCTACAAGGATCCTTTAGCTGCACAGTAAATGCGGAACAGGTTTGAAATCTTCCTGAATGTTTGAAGCCCAAAATGATTAATATGCTGCTGTAGGTGTATACCAGGATCCTTTAATTGCACAGTAGATGCGACACAGACTTGAAATCCTCCTGAATGTTTGCAGCCCAAGATAGATCCTATGATGTTATCACAGACAGCATGCTAACAAGAGAAATGGAGATAGACCCTGGCCAATGTCAACTGGTCTTCTGTTTCAGCTTATATGTCTGTAGGTACCCATGTTGACAGAATTCAAGACAGAGAACAGAATACTTAGTGGAGGTTGCCAAAAAGAAGAGGATGTCGCTTTTCAAACAAAACAATGCGCTCGCTCAACTTGTCTCTAACCTTACGTATTTCTCCTGCAATAGAACTGCCACGCTTTGTGACAATCCTGACATGTACCACATATGTAACACATAGGTTCCATCTTCGTACCTTTGCACATGTGTTGTGAAGATAGATCATGTGCAGAAGAGAAGAGAGGAGAAGAAAGGATTAGAGAAGAGAAGAAGACAGAGCAGAGGGACATATGGGGGGGACAAAGGAGCAGGAGCAAGGACAATGTAAGGAAATATTTTTTTATTTTCATATATCGATAAGAGAAGAAAAGAGAAAAGATGAGAAGAGAAGAGGAGAGAAGAGAAAAGATGAGAAGAGAAAAGATGAGAAGAGAAAAGGAGAGAAGAGAAAAGATGAGAAGAGAAGAGAGGAGAACAGAAAGGTGACACAGTGGTCAACGGAAAAGAAGATCACCAAGGACAGGTAAGATGTCACGTTCCCGGGTTGGTTAGGACCGGGTGTGGGTGGTTGGACAGGCCCGGAGGGAGAAGACTGATGCAAGAAGCCTTCTAACCGGGTAAGTAGCGCGGCCTCTGCCGCGTGATGTGACATAAGAATTCTGAATTAATATAGGACTTCATCCTTTTACAAGATTTTAACCCTTCTCTGTGTCCTACATAAACCTGAGACACTGGACCTGATTCACACCTAAGAAGCTGCTGCTTCTTAGGTGAGTAATTTTCCAAAAAATAGTTGTAACTACACCTAACTCTTCCCCCGTTTGTAGGATCCTAATGGCACTTAAGAGCTTCCTTAAGTAACTGTGCATATTTTCCTTCTTAAGAAGGAAAATACTCATGGAAAATGGCCCTCCACCCTCCCCGGCTAATGTACATGCCCCCCACCCACTTCTTCCTAAATCCTCCCGTGGCTGCCTTGGCACGCCTCCTTTTACCAAACCTACTATGTGCGACCTTTAAAGACCACACATAGTCAACTTACGTACCTAAGTGGTACGAAGACTGCATATATGACCTACTTAAGAAGCCGCAGCTTCTGTGAATCCAGTCCATAGGTTTTTAAGTAACAGGAGGCGTGCCCATGCAGCCTCCGTCGCAACTTAGGGGAAGTGGGTGGGGGAAGGGATATAGATTAGGCTGGGAGAAAGGACTGGTGATTATCTGTGCGTATTTGCCCTACATAATAGAGAAAATAAGCATGGTTATTTAAGGTTGCCTATGGCTTTCGTAAGTGCAGTATCAGCACCTAAGGATTCACATTGAAGTGTGAATCCGGCCACTGTCCCAATAGTAATTGACATCGCTGTCAGGAGAGTAAAAGCAATGAGCCACATACATGTGTTTTACAATTCTACAGTTATCAATTCCCTGCTGGTGTATTATGCTGTTGATAAATATGTAATAAATGCAGTTCCAAGAAAATGTTTATTTTTTGTTTTAATTATTTTTTAATGAAATCATTAATATCTATTATTTTATTGTGATTACATTGCTACTGAATTTGTCTCATTATTGCCAGCATTTATTTATATTATACATTACAGGGTAACGACGCACTTGTGCAATGTGTATAGATATGAAGCTGCATTGAGCTTGTCTGCTTTATAACCGTAGGCCACATGCCATACTTGTTAGCCATTGCCCTATCGAAATAGGGCCGCTCTCTCCCAGCCAGTTCCGAACTAGCTGGGATATCGTTTGCTTATGCTTCGTTGAGGCATAGCAACCAATCCCTGGAGCACCGAACGCTATAGGTAAGAGGAAAAACTACCCCAACTGATTCCCTAATTCTAACCCTAACCTTCCAATTCCCCACAGCCTGACCCTAAATATCCCCTTCTATGGCCCAAACCCTAAGCCTCCCTTCCTAAGAGCCTAACCCTAACCTCCCCAACACTAAAAGTCCCCGGAGAGGTTATTCACCCCCCCCGGAGGTGTCAGCGACAGATCCCGTGAAAAAAATTCGGCACACTCACCCATTCATTAAAAAAATTCTAAAAAGGCAGCATATTTGAAATAGAGACATCCGATAAGGAACTTTTGTCTGTCTCTATTTCTAAAAGCAGCCCATCGCAATGGAGACTGCAACTGCATTGCACAAACCCCAGCCACAACTGCTGCCCACAAGTATAGCATAGCACACTGCACTATGATTGGTGAGTACCTCTGGATCAGAGCCTCTATGTTATATGTTGATATTTCGCTTTTTTTTTTTATTTAAACCTATCTAAATAAAATGCACCATTATATGTAGCAAGAAAAAGGAACTCCTAGGGTCAGCTTTACTAAGCTGTGGAAATTTTTTAGAGTGAAGATGTGGCCCACATCAACCAATCAAATCTTAGCTGACATTTTCTAGTATGTAAGAGGAAAGTGAGAGCTAGAATCTGATTGGTTACTATTGGCAACATCTTTATTTTTTCCTTACCTACAGTTTAGTAAATCTAGACCCTAAAATGGAAAAGTTTATCCAAAATGCCAGAGCAAAATACTGCCACGCGTTGAAATCATAGTTGCCGACTCTCCCTGAACGTTCCAGGAGAGTCCCAAAATTCAGGTAGTTCTCCCAGTATCCCGGGAGAGCCGGCAAATCTCCCGCAAGGGACTTGAGGTTTGTGGTTTCCATGAAACCATGGCCTCAAGTCCTGCCCCCCTGCTTGGCAACACTAGTTTACTATCGTTGCTAGGGACAGACAGGGACATGATGACCCTCATCCCTATGAAACCCTGAAATGGGTAATTGATCATCAAGGGGTGGGGCTTCATGACGCGATTTGCATAAATCATGCTGTTAAGCCCCGCCCCCTGCATGCAACTATGGTTTCCCTCCTGGATCTCCCGGAAGGAAGCTTTTAATAGTCGGCAACCCTGGTTGAAATGCCCTGCTATTATACAGGAAAATATCATAGAAAGCAATATCAGTCTTTAAAGCAGCGAGTATAATATATTGTAGAGCAGTGTGACTTAGAACTTCTTTTATGGTACTGATTAATACCTGTCAGCTGTGTGACCTGCCTGTAGAACTGTGTTTGACTGCGTGCAGGGGTTTAATTGAACTGTGATTAGCTCACGACATTCACCTCAATTTCATTCTCTGCATTTACACTGGCTCTGGGCTGATGTAAAAGGTCTGGGGGAAGAGAGCAGGAACCCGCCGGCTGATCAGATCACTCGTACAAATACAGACAGTACATCCAAACTGTATTGCAATATTACGATAGCTCTAAGCTACTGTACAATGAAACGTTGGGTCATGGACTGACAGATCTGCTTCTCTAGGGGCTCTGGTCCGGATTCACAGTTACGTAGTTTTGGTCTTACGTACGTTGTTTTAAGAATTGAGCTACTACGCATGCGTAGTAGCTTATTTACACTATCCACGTACCATTTCTGTATGTAGATGGCGTAAGCGCGGTCTAAAGCAGTTACACTCTCTGGTACGAGAGTGTGATTGCCGACAATGGGACTTACGAAAGTTCATTTTTTAAATCTTACCGCTTTCGCCATTTCTTTAGTGAATGGGTGAGTATGCTGTTTGGCATACTTTACCCATTCACTTTCACAATTACCGTTGTCCTTTCGCCGTCTGCAATATCCCTCCGCCGCATCTCCGTCGCTGCTCGCCAGACCAGGAACAGGTGAGTAATCTATCTGTGCGGGTTAGGGTCATGCTGCGGTAGATGGAGGGTTAGGGTCAGGCTGCAGGGGAGGGAGGGTTAGGGTCAGGCTGCAGGGGAGGGAGGGTTAGGGGGTTAGGGTCAGGCTGCGGGGGAGGGAGGGTTAGGGTCAAGCTGCCAGGAAAGGAGGGTTATGGTTGGAATTAGGGAAGTGACTATTTTTACTTACAATTTAGCTGAACGGAGCTTTCGGAGCTCCGTGGATCGATGAGGCATAGCAATCGAAATCCCAGCCAGTTCGCAACTGGCTGGGGAGGAATGGCCAATTCAAAAATCGTTCATTCGGACCGGAGCCCCACACCTCAGAGTTGTTTAGTAGCAGGTCAATGGACCGTATTCAGACTACCGGACGTATAACATATGTTATAGGTCCGGTAGTCTGAATACGGTCCAATGTGCAAGGAAGAACTTCCCTGCACACCGGACGGCTGTTTAGTAACATAGGGGGCAGGGCCCTGTGACTGTGCCCCTGGCCTCGCAGTTTCTGATTTCAGCCCTAAGGGTAAGGGTTATGTTCTGGAGAGGGGAAGGTTAAGGTTAGGCTACTGGATGATGGTTAGGGTTAGGTTCCAGAGAGGAGAGGGTTAAGGTTAGGCTACAAGACAATGATGGTTAGGGTTAGGGGAAGCTTAGGGTTAGGGGAGGGTTAAGCTTAGACTGGAGGACAGAAAATCTACTATTTAATAAAAAAAACATTTCTTCATTAAGATATTATTTCAATATTTTTTCAGTCACCTTAAACCGCATCTGCAAATAAAATATAAATGAGAATAAATTATGGTTTTTGAAGGTTTGGGAGTCAGATCATATAATAAGTCTATTAGAAAATATATATTGTGTCTACTGCTTTATTTTGGTGCCGAAAATATTTTTATTGATTCTTGTTTTTTTCCAAAACTTTACAAGTGGAAGCTGAATGGGAATACTTGTAACAAAGAGAACAAAGAAATCCTGTATGAAGTGTACAGAACAATGATCAATGAATATATTGTGAGCTACACAAAATATAACATTATCCCAGCATTGCAGCAAAATGTATGGACTTGGTAGTTTGTGCATTATAATTTCCGAGTAAAAGAAAATGGTATCTGAAATTAAATTAAAAATGAATTTCTTTATTATAGGTGATCTTGCTCCTTGTAGTAACTGGTAGTAAAAGTTGGTATATGCTGTGCTATTTTAGTTTGGAAATGTAGGGAGAAACAACTGTCAGTCTCTATGGACTTTAATGACATCTCCAAGCCCCGCCCCCAAGGAACTATGCTGTGGTCCACAGAATTGTAAAGCAGAATGCATGTCATCATACACCTCTCTCACCAATCCCCAATGCTGTCAATGGCTGAACTGAATAGTGATACGGGACTAGATGACATAATATGTGTGATTAAAACTGACTGTGGGCCAAACGCAGAAGGTTTAATTACCCACTCTCCCAGAAGTGCTTCCCGAATATTGGGAGTCTTCAATATTCCTCCATAAGTCTTTTATACTATAGTAATTTAGGGCCTGATCCTCATTTAAGATAGACAGGGGAGTTACACAAGGCTCCCGTGTCAGTCAAATGAAAAATAACATCTGCGCATATGCTCATCAATGTTATGCTACGGATCTTCTAGTGTACTGTATGCTAGGAGATCCAAAGGGGGACCAGCACTTGTGTTCCACATGCCTAATCCCCACCATACAGGCAGGGATAGGCTCGCTAATTAGGCTCCGGGGCAGCGGTCAACAGTACCAAATGGAACTGCATTCGGACAGATTAAAATCCGTGCAGAGACGTGAAGTAGGGTTCCGGACATGTATATGTGAGAGAGGGGAATGACAGGGGAGAGCACTCCCCTCTTCTGTGCGGCCTTCAGATCTCCATGTGTACGGAAAAAGGATCAGTTCCTTAGACTGTAAGCACTTACAGGGCAAGGACTGGTGTGAAAGACAAAAATATCCTCTGCACAGCGCTGTGGAATTAGCAATATAAGTCAGAGTGGCCAATTTTTAAAAGCTTCCCTCCAGGAGATCCCAGAGGGAAGCCATAGATGCATGCAGGGGTGGGGCTTAATGGTGCGATTTATGCAAATTGTATCATTAAGCCCCGCCCATTGACTATCAGTTACCCCTTTTGGGTTTCATGAGGGATGGGGTGGGGTTTGATGACGCATTTTGCGTCAACTAGTGTTGCCAGGCACGGGGGCAGGAGCTTCGAGTCCCTTGCAGGAGATTTGCCGGCTCTCCCGAATTTCAGGAGTCTCCCGGACATTCCGGGAGAGTCGGCAACTATGATGTATGTAACAAATGATGATGTTGATAAGTCCTAAATCCACCATATCGCCTTGTGTGCCCACCCTTGGCTAATGATTCTCACCTAGGAGGTGGGTTTGCATACAGATAGCAAGCAAATAGGTGTCACACAGTACAAAAAGGGTTTTTGTTTCTTCGGGTTTGCATACAGGTCTTCCCTGGTGGAGAAGTTTCTATCAACAAGAACAACAAATATTAGGGGGGAAGCTTTAACTGCATTAGCTTTAGTGGCGGAATAGACAATCAGACATGGAAGTGTAGGGTGTTAGAAATGAATGTAGCTAAAAGGAAATGTATAGCTTTTTCATTATTCAAGTGGCTAAAGAGGTGGCATAGTGTATAGCCACTGGTTACTATGAGACCATGTGACCTATTATTCTATATGACGGGAGTGTGTGAATAGACACATCTAGGCATAGTGTATAGCCACTGGTTACTATGAGACCATGTGACCTATTATGTTCTATATGACGGGAGTGTGTGACTAGACAGATCTAGGCATAGTGTATAGCCTCTTGTTACTATGAGACCATGGGCCTGATCCAGAGCTACGGCCGCCGTCGCTAGTACTCAGCCGTAGCTCTAATGCGCATGCGCCACCAGGCGAAGGTAGGGTAGCCTTCAGCCGGCGTAAGGAAGGGGCCATACGCCCGCACAGGGGGAGTGCCAGGGGGAGGCAGCGATGTAACGCTGAGCGTTAGCACGCTCAGCACTACATCGTAGATCTGGATCAGGCCCCATGTGACTTATTATTCTATATGATGGGAGTGTGTGACTAGACACATCTAGGCATAGTGTATAGCCACTGGTTACTATGAGACCATGTGACCTATTATTCTATATGACGGGAGTGTGTGACTAGACAGATCTCGGCATAGTGCGCAGTATACACCAATCTAAGGCAGGCATGTCATTATTGTTTAGTTGTTATTATCGAGCTGTATTTTTAGATCAGTTTTTATAAAGTGCGTAAATATTCGCATGGACGTAGCAAGGTAACACCCATGACACTCCCCTGACACGGACGGGGGGCACGGTGACTTATGAGTGCCTCCACCCACCCGTTCATTTAAGTGTGCAGTTCCGTGCATAATTTGCTGCCGTACGTGCGTATATACCTAACCGCGCCGTCACCTTGCCCTCAAATGGTCATTTAAATGTCTCCCTCCCCCCACCCACCCACTTACACGCATCTTTCTCCGGACGGATTATAAATACGCCCCTCCGTACGGATCTTCCCATACGGATCTTCCCATGTGCGATTCACAAGTCCGTGCCTAATGGACTTCTGTGCGTAAATTCAACGCAGATAGTGTAAATTTAGTTACTACGCATGCGCAGTTCAAACGTCCCTAAAAGTACGCACGGAAAAAGTAGCAAGATCGTAATAGTGAATCCGCTTCATCGTCATCCTTATTATTATTATTATTCTCATCATTATCATTATTACATCCGTTGGGCTTTTTATTGTATGTTCAATACAATAAAAAGCCCAACGAATATAATAATGATGAGAATAATAATAATAATAATAATAAGGTTCACATTTTTGGACTTTTCATTTGAGAGCAGTCTCTTTTCTCTTCTTTTTTTACATTTCCATTCTAGATACTTATTCACGGATGCGCTTGACGTTCTCAACACAATACAATGTCCTCATTAAGATGAATCTGGCTTTTTAAAGCATAACATTGATTAGAAGCATCTAGCCAGGCTTTCAGCCCACAGACAGCTGGTGCTTCTTGTGGGAGGCCTCCGTTATGTTACAGTGATGTTTTTCAATTAATTAGAAAAAATAAAATGACTGCCCCAGATCATACCTGTCTGGTCTGAATTGCCGTGCAATTAAAGCTGCCGCATTCTGGACAGATTCTAAATCACACAGAGAGGCAGCGAATAGAAAATGCTATAATCATCATGCACAGCGACACCCATTATTGGCAGATCACAACAATTACTCAGGGACACTAGGAAACGTGATTATGATATTGAAGCCAGGTTACAGATATGGGGCTGTAATCAGAGATCCGTGTTTAGATCTAGCCGCAGATATACGCACGGACAGAGCAAGGAACACCCACCAAAACCCCAGTCACTCCCCTTGCTAATCCGTGCTCTCAGACGCTTCACCTCCATAGACCAGCTGTAACTTTCCGCGTGCTGTTCCGTGCGTATCTTTATAATCGCGCCCACTTTTCATCATTTAAATGCCTTCCCCCAGCCATTTATATGTAAATTCTTCTGTGCGTACTTTTACGTGGCAGATCCGGACGTCTGTGACACCATGCAATTCACAAGTCCGTCCGTGAGGAACTTCTGTGCGTATAGTCTATGTGAACTCCGTAAAAAAAAGGTACTACGCATGCGCAGTTTAAACGTATCTAAAAATACGCACAGAAGTCGCAAGGAAAATGGATCTCTGAATACGGCCCGTGTTTATTTTTATTTGATATGAAGTAGCTGGAATTCTCATTAATTTGATATTTTACAAGTACTTTGAGCTATCAACAACGTTCATATGGTGGAAAACGCAGGGGCAGAGAGCTGTTTCTTGCCATATTTCATTGTTATATATAAAATAACTCAACCAAAAGCTTAACCATAGCTTCAAGTAGAACACCTTCAATTAGTACAACTTTCCTATATTCACTGATCCAGAGATGACCCTGTTATCAAGCCCAGGCCTACCAATAAGCAAGTTTAAGGAGCCTGGGGGGTGTCACGGAGGAGCGCTGGGAGCTGGAGGCAGCTGCGGAATATCATCTCATCCCTTCTAGCGGCACTTACATTACCCTCTCAGTCGCTTAGGAATCATGGGCTGGATCCAGACTTAAGAAGGAGCTTGAAATTTAGGACCTGATTCACACTTAAGAATCTTCTTAAAATAAGAACTTA
>WWET01001118.1:119827-147814 GCA_011038615.1 Limnodynastes dumerilii | reverse complement strand
TACTGTTTGCAACAGATGAAATATGACTCCCCCTGCAATCAACATGGTTTAGCCCAGGTGTGACTTTAAGTTCTTATTTTAAGAAGATTCTTAAGTGTGAATCAGGTCCTTAATTTCAAGCTCCTTCTTAAGTCTGGATCCAGCCCCATGTCCCTGACAGCTTATTGGCTTAGCACTGCAAGCAAGTGATGCTGCTAATATTATCGCACCACTCTCATTCACACGTCTTTCCCAATTCACGCCATGATCATCAACCAGCATGGACACCATACATTTCTCTGCCACATTACATTCCGATTATCTGATTAATGTCCCCAATCTTTATACATTTATTTCCAGCATGAAAACTCCAGTCCTGGGATCCTTTATCATAGGTGTCAGAACATGGGGGGGGGGATGAGGTGTCAGTTCCTCCCACTGAAAAGGTAAAGGGGGTGCTCAGGGTGGTCTGCTGCTGTCCTGCAATCCCAACAGGGCATTCCCTGATGGGCCTAAGAGAGACCTAGCACCGGCTCTGCCTGCAATTCATCTACAGTAAGACTCTCCTAGATGGGAGATGCCATAATTATAGCCTAGAGCAGTTGTCATGGTCCCTCCCATATAAACACTACCAGGTTTTCTCATTTAAAGGAAAATTATCTCATCCCTTTAAAATATAAGCCCAAAAATGAATAAAAAGTTGCAGTTGGGCTGCATTCCACTGGCTTGGTTCTGGCTGGTGGAGAGGACCTTTGTGTTTCTCATTGCAGGACTTTCGGACTCCAAACTGATGAAAAGAGGAACAGGAAAAGAGAGAGGAGAAGGAGACAGATTGCAGGGAGCTCTTCTATTGGCTATCAGCGCTGAAGGACTGATTGCATGAGAACATGTGGTATGATATTTGGAATGTCAGTAACAAGCGCTTCCCATGCTGTCTGTGTTAACAGGTGAAGAAAGCTTTAAGGCTGGGCACACACTGGGACTTTTTGGAAACATAATCGTTCCAATCACACAATCAAAAGACCGTTTCACCAGATATCTGACCAGTGTGTACTGTCCACAGATGCTCAGAAATCTTTTGCAATGGTCTGTGATCTTCTAATTTGATGTTTTGGCCAGATCAACCATGGAAAGATATCTTTTGATTTTTGAAAGTGTGTCCTGTGTCTATTAGGAGATCTTTGGACAGCACACACTGGTAAAATAGCTGGTGAAATGGTCTTTTGATTGGGCGATTGGAAAGATTATCTGCTGAAAAGCCCAGTGTGTACCCAAAACACCACCAATTACTCATTAATTTATGTAGATTTCACCTAGGTCCTGCTAGATAGATATGTTATGTCCAATGCTCACCCATTTGGCACTTTGCTTGTTTGCACTTTGGATATTATACTTTGCAGTTAGAAAGTTATGGCAATGAATATTCATAAGGACTGACTGCTTAGAACTAACTATGAACACAGTTAGTAAATATTTCCTTACATTGTCCTTGCTCCTGCTCCTTTGTCCTTCCCCACTGCTCTCTCTGTCCCTCTGCTCTCTTCTCTTCTGTCCTTCCCTCTGTCCATCTCCCTCCTTCCCTTCTGGCTTGTACCCTCTCCCTCTTCTTTGTCTTCTGTGCTCCTCCTATGTTCTGTCCTGTCCACTCCCTATACTCTTCTTCTCTTCTGTTAAGTGGTTAGGGTTAGGTTTAAAGTTAGAATTGGGTTTTGGGTTATGGTGAAGCCAACCCCAGTTCCGGCATTACAACATTCTGACATTACAATATACTGTTGACTTAACAACCCTTGGAAAGAGGAAAGTCAATAGGATAAAACTATCGGCCAATTAGTGCCAACGTTAGATTACATTGCTGTCTTTCTGTCCTTTCATACCCTGCCCTATCTGCGATTGGTACCTATACATTTTTCCTGATGCAATGGCATTTTAAAACCACGCAGCACAGCAAGGCATAAAACAGTGCTACAATTCAGCAGGGGCGCAGCAGACATCAAAGCTGCCCCTCTGTAATGAACCTCTCCAAAAGATAACCATTAAATAGAGTTAGAACCAATGCACAAAAGAGCAAATTTGAACCTTTACACTTCAGGCAGGATGAGTAAATTTCAATTCTGTTGACAGATTCAGAGTGTAAGTTGGCACATCTTAGCTGAGCTCTAAGTGAAAGTATAAATTGAAGCTGCACATTTTTTGGGTGTTATAAAAACAAACCACTTTCTCTTTGTTTCTCGCTCTCGGCAGATTACTCAGTTAGCTGTGGAGTCACGGTAACGGCACTAAGTGCGTGTATTAACATATATCACCTTTCCATGACTAGGCAGCCCAGCATAGTATTCCACTTCACTCTGTACTATTTTCAGTAAATATATTCAGTGATTGGTCAATTAAGCACCAGGTTAAAAAAAAAGCCAAAGTACTCTAATTACGGAAATCTTGCATTAGTTCAAATACATAAATTTTGAGTAAAATGTGTAAACGGAGGGTTTTATTAAGTTCCGCTCCTTTACACTTTAATCCCAACAGTCAGAATTTAAAGCACATGAAAATAATGCATTTGATTGTTGTTGTTTTTGCAGCGGTTGACATTCATATTTATAGATCGGATCCATACATACGTGTCAGAGCTCTGACGTGTGTTCAGCGCATGTTTGAACAGGGTTGTGTGCGCCGCCGCAAAATCCACGAATGAACTAATTATCGGCTGTGTGTATTTTAGAACATTTCTTCATTTTGAAAATCCCTCTGCAGACCCGCCGCTGGACCCAGGGTATCCTCAGCTAACCTCATGCTGCGACGACCCGACAAGTTAGTGCAGGAAAGGGGATGTATTTCAGTAAAGAGGTTTTAGGGTTAGGCTGCAGTGAGCGGATGGATGGGGGAAGGGGAGTCTTAGTGTTAAGCTGCAGGGAGGGGAAGGAGCCTACAAGGGAAGACTTAGGGTTAGGCTGTGGTGAAGGGAGTCTTAAGGTTAGGCTGTGGAGAAGGGAGACATAAGGTTAGGCTGTGGGGAAGGGAGACTTAGAGTTAAGCTGCAGTAAGAGAAGGAATCTGAGAAGGGAGACTTAGGGCAAAGCCGCGGGAAGGGAGTCTTAGGGTCAGGCTGCGGGTAAGGGAGGGTTAGGGTAATGGAAGAGGAGGGTTAGGGTAAGAAATAGTATAAGGGTTGGGGTAATAGAGAGCAGAGCTTATATGTCTGTGATGGGGCAGGACATTTCTTAGCAGCTCCCTCTTCGGAAATGGGAAACCAGCAACATATCCGTAGGAACATGATAATTACACATCTGAACGCACTACGAACAATTCTGAATTACTCACAGTAACACATTCGGACAGCGGGGTGTGATGACCTGCAATGCGTACAGTATATACGGATTGTGGGCGGGGGTATTTAAATCGTACAGTAAGCGCCTGGTAAAGCTAAGCCCTAAGCTAAGCTAAGCTAGTGTTATTTTGAACAGCTGCAGTTTCGCCTACATATAGCTTTTCTATAGAGAAGAAGTCAGTGGATCTCCTTTTCACAATACGGTAAATATTGAAAATTTATACTGAAAGACAATTTAACAATCAGTAAATACTAATGCTGACATGTTATTATTGAGAAATAGTTGGCAGAGCTTGACACACACATGGGTGGAACTATTCACAGGACACACCCCTTTGGTGGCACAGGACATACCCCTTTTGTGCAGCATCTTGATGGTTCAATCACAGTCTCGTTGTTGCAAAAGTTGGCAACAATAAGTTACTGAGATACTGAACAAACCCACTGAGTAAAAATAAGAGGTAATAGGCAATACTGTAAAAACAAATTCATCAGTGTGAATGAGCCTAAAAGTAATGCAGACTGGAGGTGCTCCCTCTCCCAGGGGTTGAATCTGGGGGATATTGTTTATTTGTTTAATTGATTGTCATTTACCATAGTTTTTGTTATAGCCCATTGTTTGCCACCCTCTGGGTAGATATTCCTAACTTACTGATTTATTTATATGGGCTACCTCACTTGTTTCATCATTTACCTGTTTTTTCTTGTTTTATTATTAAAACTCAATAAAACAAGTATTATTATTATTATTATTATTATTATTATTATTATTATTATTATTATTTACCCAGACCTCCATAGTCTGAGAATGAGTGGAACAAACACTACACTTTTCAAGGACTGTCCAATATTCTTGGATACTACAGGAATTGTTTTAAGGTCTGGACTACAGATCATAGATATTAATCTGAATTATTGCTTTCCCAGAAACCAAACTACTATATGACTAGTCCTAATATGCCACAAATTGATCCTTAATAATGATCCTTCTAGAAGTGGAAATGCTGCAATCAGCCACCATTATAAGCACAGCCTGAATGGAAAGTGTGTTGACATTTAGATTACCCAGTTATTGGTACAGAGATATTCACTGATATTCCAGAGGATGTTGTACAGAGTTACTGTAACTGGTGACAATATGGTTATGATCAGCAATTTCTTCATCATTTATATACATAAAAAATATACATTTTCTAATTATTTTCATATATAGGCACTCAGCACCTTTATAAAAAGCAATGAGGTATTTACTTTCAGTCCTTAATATATTACATAATATAGTATTCGTTATTATCTGCATGCACACAATAAAATACCACAAAGATAACATAAATGAAGAAAGTAAATGTAAATAATCTGTACAATAGACAGTATATCAGGATAAATAAACAACTCAATCATTAATAATCATTAAGTCAAGCATCAATTGCAAGGTTATAATTACACAGGGCTGGATCCAGACTTAAATAAGTGCTTGAAATTAGTTACTCTTGGGCTACACCATGTTGATTGCAGGGGGAGTTAAGTTAATTGTATTCTTTGCATGCAGGGATATATCTTTGAATTGTTCACTGTACACAGATATTGATAGCTTTACTATCACACTGTTACCGTATGTAGACTTGGGAAAGGAAACATCACCTCTCAATTCTAATACTGTTTGCAACAGATGAAATATGACTCCCCTGAAATCAACATGGTTTAGCCCAGGAGTAACTAATTTCAAGTACTTACTTAAGTTTGGATCCATAGAAAGTTTAAAAGAGCTGATCTCAGAAGAACTAAGAGCATAGGACAGGATCACTTGTTTGAAAATAAGTGGAAAACAGGTGTAAAGTTACACCTGGGCAAATTCCTGCAGGTGATGTTTTCCAGTCCAACTCTACATAGCAGTGTAAAAGTAAAGGTGGTCGGTATCTGTGTGCAATATGGAAAAGCAAAGTATTCTTCCTGCATGCAGAGAATAACATTAATTTGACTCCTGAAAATGAACATGGTTTTACACAGGCGTAACTTTCCACCCGAAGTTCTCTTATTTTCAAACTCAACATCCAGTCCATAGTTATATGTCTGTGGTAACAAACATGGCCTTAAACAATGTAGTACTAATACACAAACGCATGGAAAGATACTTTTTTCTATAATTTGTTCTGTAGCAATAGGAATTCATGTTCAATCTATTCAAATTATTATATAAAATGTGTTCAATGCATACCTCATAAATACATATATATATATATATAAATGTAGATAACAAAGATAATAAGTATGTATTATCTTCCGACATCATTCCAAACTTGCTTGCAAACCATACCAATGTTCAAGATAGATAGATAGATAGATAGATAGATAGATAGATAGATAGATAGATAGATAGATAGATAGATAGATAGATAGATAGGTAGGTAGATAGGTAGATAGATAGATACATAGATAGATATGAGATAAATAGATCAGTATGTATTCAGTCCTGCATATTACACTGAGGCAAATACTACAACATGCTAAGAATACATTATATGCCCATAATATGTCTGTCTTAATAGTCACAACACAGGGTCTGTCTCTGAAGTTATACACACACAGGGTCTGTCTCTGTAGTAACACACACACACAGGATATATTCTGTAATAACACACAAACAACAAGGTCTGTCTCTGTAGTAACACACACACACAGTAGTCATACACACACAGGGTCTGTCTCTGTAGTAACACACACACACAGTAGTCATACACACACAGGGCCAGATTCACAACCCCGAAATTTTTAACTTACGTGCCTAATTTTAAGATTCTAGCTATAACGCATACGTAGTAACTATTTTGCGCTATCTACGTAGCGTTTCGTTACGTAGATTGCGTTCATGTGGTTTTTAAAGACCGCATGTACGCAATCTACATAATAAAGCACTACGTAGATAGCGTAAAACAGTTACTACGCATGCGTTATAGCTAGAATTGTAAAATTAGGCAAGTATGTTAAAAATTATGGGGTTTTGAATTCAAACCACAGGGTCTGTCTCTGTAGTACGATACCCACACAGGGTCTGTCTCTGTAGTAAGATACCCACACAGGGTCTGTCTTTGTAGTCATACACACACAGGGTCTGTCTCTGTAGTAGGATACGCACACCCAGGGTCTGTCTCTGAAGTCACACAAACACAGGGTCTGTCTCTGTAGTAGGATAAACACACACAGGGTCTGTCTCTGTAGTAAGACACACACAGGGTCTGTCTCTGTAGTAAGACACACACAGGGTCTGTCTCTGTTGTCAAACACACATAGGGTCTGTCTCCGTAGTCACACACACACAGGGTCTGTCTCTGTAGTCACACACACAGGGTCTGTCTCTGTAGTAACACACACATAGGGTCTGTCTGTGTAGTCACACACACACACACAGGGTCTCTCTTTAGTAACACACACATAGGGTCTGTCTCTGTAGTCTCTCACACACACAGGGTCTCTCTCTAGTAACACACACATAGAGTCTGTCTCTGTAGTCACACACATTCACATAGGGTCTGTCTCTGTAGTCACACACATTCACATAGAGTCTGTCTCTGTAGTCACACACATTCACATAGGGTCTGTCTCTGTAGTCACACACACACAGGGTCTGTCTCTGTAGTCACACACACATAGGGTCTGTCTCTGTAGTCACACACATATAGGGTCTGTCTCTGTAGGCACACACATAGGGTCTGTCTCTGTAGTCACACACACACAGCGTCTGTCTCTGTAGTAACACACACACACACACATAGGGTCAGTCTCTGTAGTAACACACACACACACAGCGTCTGTCTCTGTAGTCACACACACATGTGCTGAGCAGTTCCTGCACGCAAGCACTATGCACATGTCCTGCCACTGAGACATCTGCACATAGTAAATACAGACACACACCTCCCTGTCCATCCTCTCCCCGGCCAGGCTCTTTTGTCAATGTCAGCAGCAGCCTATGCCCCCCTCCTCCTCCTCCTCCCGGAGGCCAGCATCAGCACCACATAGTATGGACAGCAACATAGCCAGCAGCCTGGGCTTACCTGTGACATCCTGGCCTGTAACATGAGCAGCAGGAAGATCATGCTGAAGAGGTGCATGCTTTGGGGTACCGGGGGGCACTTCACCCCTCTACACAGACCCCCAGGGCTGAGCCAGCCCACTACTTCTGACACCCTCCACATCCGCCTCTTCCCTGCGCCCTCCCTCGATCCTTCCTCCTGTCTGTGTTTTTTGTCCCTTCCTCTCTCTCCAACCCTCCCTCCCCTTTATTCTCTCTCTCTCTCCACCCTTAATTCCTCAGTCTTTTCTCCCTCCCTGTTTCCCTTTCTTCTCTTCCTTCCACACTCTCTAGTTTCTTCCTCTTCCCCCTTCACTTGTGTAGCCCCCTCCTTTCCTTCCTGTCTCTGTCAGTATAATTTATCTTCCTATCTCTTCATTTCCTCTTTCCCAACTATGCTTGTCCCCCCTTTAAATACTGTCTCCCCATTAATTACTCTCCCTCTTTGTCATATGTCTTTTCATACTTCTCTATAGACCTAGGAATCATATGATTTTTACACTTCCTCTTCCCTTATATTTCCCTTACACCTGCTGCTATACTAATGTCTATGTGACCAATCTTACTTTCTCTCCACACTGCTCTGGTTGCTCTTGTGTGACTGCTCTTCCCTTTCTCTCTATTCCCTCCCTTCATCAACTCCTGTCCCTCCTTGTTGTCTCTCTCGCCTCTTCTCCCAATCTTTTAATCTTCTCCTTCACTCTTGCCTCCTGTAATCACCATACTCACCACTGTCTGCCATGCTCTCCTCCTATTTTCTATTATACCCCTCTTCTACTTTACATCACAGGCACAGACATTTAACCCCAGCCTGCCTGAAGATGTCTTCCCTGCTTTCTCCTTAGCTCTTCTTATCTTCTACACCCCACACTCAGTGCATCTGTTTGTCTCTAAGATAGTCATTCAGATTACTTCATCCATTTTATAGGGAAAAATACAGGAAATTCCAGGAAAAAAATACAGTTTGTTTTTATTATGTACAAAGGATAGTTATCTATCTATCTATCTATCTATCTATCTATCTATCTATCTATCTATCTATCTCATATCTATCTATCTATCTATCTATCTATCTATCTATCTATCTATCTATCTATCTATCTATCTGGAAAGGGCTTCCACTAATTAGGGAAGGGGAGGGTGTGTAGATAGTACAGTGAAGGTGGGATAAGTGCATCATATGATAATAGAGAAGCATGCATATGATGGATATTTAAATGATTCATAATTGTGAACAACATTATTTGTTAGGGAATTAAATTATAGAAAATAAACTGCTGATAACGTGTATATAATATACTGAAGTGATAAAACAGATGGAGTGTTGATAATTATGAATCAAATAAGAAATATAGGCAAGTCATAAAATAAGGATAATTTATTAAAATGAAGTGATTCTAATAAAAGAATAAGACAGATTGAAAACAATAAATAAAGTAATATAATTATAGGTAATATTGTATCTTGAGATCCATTTTTATGCGATTATTGTAGTTACAAAGAACTCCTTTCAGATGGGTACAGACCTGTGATACACACTTAAGGCCGTATTCAGAAACCTGTTTTTGCAGGCAGTTTCGTGCTTATTTTTAGGATTGGATGAACTGCGCATGCGTAGTAACTAAATTTACGCTGTCTACGTTGATATTTCACACAGAAGTCCATTAGGCACATACTTGTGAATCGCACGTGAGAAAATACGTATGGAGGGGCGTGGTTGCAATCCATCCGGAGACAAATATGTGAAAGTGGGTTGGGGGAGGCATTTAAATGACCGTTGAGGGCGCGGTGAGGGTGCGGTTAGTTATTAACGCACGTATGGAAGTATTATATGCATGGAAATGCACACTTAAAGATAAGGGTGGTCGAGGCACTCGTAAGTCAAGGACAACCCGTCCGTGTGAGGGGCGTGTCATGGGTGTTTCTTTGCAACGTTCGTGCGTATAATTGCGAACCTTTCGCTGACGGATCTCTGAATCCGGTCCTTAATTTGTATTGTGTTATTTATTTGTGTGTGGGTGGTCCCCAGTGATGTCACTTGCCTTCTTCTCCAGTTGGCTGAGCAGAAAGTGCTGGGAGGAGTTATCTTCCCTGAGAGAGTATTTAGGATGCCTGGAAGAGGAAGTGACCCTCTTTTTTCTTTGAATTTTTCCACCCTCCTTTCTCCTTTGATTTAGTTTTTTGTTGTCTGTTGATTTCATCTTGGCTTAGCGGGAAGCAGCTTTGCTTATTGTTTTACAGAGTTGGCTTAGCTGATGTTGAGCCAAAGTAGCATATTTGATAAGGTAGTTGACCATAGTTGTAGTTCGGCCTGAGTTGAGGCTCGTCTTGTGTATTACCTGGTTGAGGTGCAGTGCCAAAGGCATAAGGAAATGCCTGGGTTGTTTCCTTTTGTTTGTTTAAATGTCATGTTCATGGTATTGTTTTCCAGCTTTCTTTGGCACCCATCAAGTTTTCAGAAAACACTAATATGATCTAACACAAACAACAAACTGTATCAATAAATTGTACAGCCGTTAAAGAGATTAACCTAAGCGCACACTTAGTATGAAACGCAACTCCCAGAAGTTGTCTTAAAACCAAATTTTTATTGCTCACAAGTTAAAGCATATAGATATATGAAAACGTATATTATAGCAGAAATTCAATAGTATCACGCTCCCATCTATCAATGCACAAATGAATCGGCAAATATATTGCAGCTCACATATAGCAGAAAATAGATATAAGCGCACTCCCATATTATAAAGCAGCAGTGAATCATGTACTGCAACTCACATAAAGAGACCAGCACCGCCAGCTACCTGATAGAAAGGAAAATGTCAAATCCCCTAGCAGCCTCACGGATGCACTTCGCACTTCCGTGCCGTATGCTCACCTTACACTGACTCCCCCTGTCTGGCGGTGTCTGGCGGTGTGTGCTGCCGAGCTGTGAAAGGAGGAATAAGAAAAAAAACAAAAGGTCCTTAGGTCAACACCAGAGCTCCGGTGCACACGGAGGATACTTCAATTATCGTCTGGATAGCCGAGGTCCCATTCACCCGACGCGCGTTTCGTCCCTAGGCGGGGCTTTGTCAAGGGTAATATGATCTACCTTGGATTCCACATTAAATAATTATAACAATAATAATCTATAAATTTTTTATAATATTATATGTTTTATCCACAGACATGTGTCAGCATTTTATTGTGTATTGTGTTTTACTGGAGCTAGGAACATTGCTGGGGCCATTTATCACCCATAGGAAGTTTAAAAAAGGGTGCACATTTTATCAATTAGTCTCCAATTGGAATTGGTGGCTATGAGTTTATTGAGCTAAAAGGTGGCAACAGAATCAGTGAGGATCAGGATCCTTCCCTAGTATAATGAATGAGTATTATAGAAAAGTAGTTGCCAAACGTTGGTTACACTTTAGGTACTGCAGGCTTTAATCCATGCCACACTCAGTGGGTATGTGACTACCACTGAGACCCAGCTGCTAGAACTGATGTCCAATTTGCAAGTTATAAGTTGGTGCATACCCTGTGACCACGGGATCTCATGTAGTCCTGCCTACCTTATGCTAACCTCAAGACCTGATCCCCATTACTGCCACTAAGCTGTGCCCATCTAAAAACCAAAAACGTTAGTAAAAATCCTAGCCAAAGAGGGAAGGGAGGGAAAGACACAGTAACCAAAGAGGGAACACATCCAGCCCTCACTCCTTATAAACCCTATCCTAATTGATCAAATTCAGACCCTTCTAGGAACACGGAACCTCCTTGTCACGCTGGGAAGTATTACCGTTAGGGCAATGATTATTTCTACAATGATTCTGCCGACAGCCTAATATCGTCTGTATCATTTTAGACAGTAATCGAGGTTATAAAAAGTGTATTTCGGCACGGGTACACTGCCAAAGTTTTCATTTGGAAAACCCAATATTTACTTTCCATGGTTAGGGTTAGGAATTATGGTTAGGGATTAGAGTTAGGAATTAAAGTTAAGGTGAGGTTTAGGGTCAGGATAATTGCGTTGGTATGACAATATTAGACAGCTGTCATGGTAATGACTCGGTCTGATTGAACTCTGCAGGCGTTAAGTGCTGGTATGTTAACTATCGAAAATCAGATCATCGGAGCGAGATGATCAGGCCCCAGCCTGGCATTAATCCCCTTTTGAACCTATGCGGCCCTCATTTGCCATATTAGTACTAGGTTTGGTGGCACAATAGAGAGAAAAAAATAGATTTAAAATATTTGGGATCTGAAAGCACTGGGTCCCATAGATCCAAACATAAATATTGAGAGGCTTATAAGGGAACAGTGCAGCCAATGTTATAAGCAAAGTGCAGCTATGTTTCCAAGATGCATTCCCTTTTCCCAGCTATCCAAATGCAAGTTACACTACACATAAAACTTTCATGTATTCTCTTTCTACTTTCAGCTTATCCTAAACCCAGAGAAAGACAATACTGCGCAATTGGAACAAACAGACCACTGAGCACTTCTACTGATGTACCTCTCTTACTTCCCAATCTGTCTGCTGTATAGTGCTCTGTAATATGCTAGAACTATATATAAACCTGTTAATTAATAAACAAATGAAAATGATGTAAACAGATGGAATGTGGAGGATAGGAAGAAAGAGGATGCACAGAACGTGCATTTTAGTAGCGTTAATAAAACTATATAATGCACCTCATAGTACACTTATTTTACCTTTGCAATACATGTTAATGTACTACACAAAGGGCCCGATTCAATTAGCCAAAATGTGTCAGCCGGCGTGTTTTTAACGCCGATTTTGTTAAAATAACACCGGGAATTTTTAACACTGATTCAATTGGGAGTATTTTTAATGTTGAGAATAAATATCACCGCATATTTTTAACCCCAAAGTAAAGAAAGGGCCAGCGTATTTTTCCAATTCAATTGTGATGCAGCGTTAAAAATTCGCCGATATTTTAACGCCCTGAGCACTTTAACATTTTCATATGAGTTTCCTTTTTGCAGATTTTTCAATCTTAATTAAAGTTTGTTTTGCTCTTGTGTGTTTCTGCCCCCTGTTTGTTTCCTTCCATTAATCCTGCCCTTTTCTTGTGTGCCCATCCAGTCTTTGTTCCCCTTTAGTGTCCATCCATTGTTTCTGCCCCCTCTTTGTCTGCCCATGTAGCATTTCTGCCCCTTAGTATGCCCATCATAGACCTGATCCAGAGCTACGATGGTACACTGAGCGTGCTAACGCTCAGCGTACCATCGCTTCACTCCCCCCAAACACTCACCCTTGCCCCAACGTATTAACACTCGCTTATGCCGGCTGAAGGCTACTCTAACTTCAGCCGGCGTAAGTGAGTGTTAATATGCTGGGACGGTGGCGTTGCTACGCTAATGCCGCCCTCCCAGCCTCATTACCCTCCCTCCCCCCGCCTACCTGCACTAACTGCAGCGTAGTAACGCTGCTGCTACGGACGCCCGATCCATGATCGGGTGTTTCCATAGCAACGCCGGGCAGCATCTGACCGGCGCTTGCGCAGAACGACTTTTAAGCCGATCTTACGCTGCTGGCTGGCGTCTTAACGCCAGCCAGCGTAGGTTTGGATATGGCCCCATGTGTATCCAGCCCCTTAGTATCCCCATCATGTAAATCCAGCCCCTTAGTATCCCCATCATGTATATCCAGCCCCTTAGTATCCACCCATCTGTGTATCCAGCCACTTAGTATCCCCATCATGTATATCCAGCCCCTTAGTATACCACATCATGTATATCCAGCCCCTTAGTATCCCCATCATGTGTATCCAGCCCCTTAGTATCCCCATCATGTATATACAGTCCCTTAGTATCCCACATCATGTTTATCCAGCCCTTTAGTATCCCACATCATATATAGCCACCCCCATCATGTTTACCTACCTGAGTTTTCCTCCGCGGCACTCTCCTTCTCTTTCTTCTTCCCCTCATACAGGAACTTCCTGTATGAGCTACGGCCGTTACATAGAGCAGCTGAAAGGAATTTTCAGATCAGCTGCTCTATGTAATGGACGCTGCAGCTCATACAGGAAGCTCCTGTATGAGCTGCCAGCCATCGGAGTGGGGGGGATGACCACAAGTGCCTCTCCATTTTCTTCATTATTAAATTATCAAAATAATTGAATTCGGCGTATTTTCACTGCCGAAGTCTGGGCGGCGCATTTCTTACTCCGGTGTATTTTAAAATAACATTTTTAAATACGCCGGCAACAGAATTGGGCCCAAAGGTGCGTGTGTTATCTTGTTCTAATCCCTGTATTATGTGGGGTATTAGGTCGTGGGTATTAGGAGTATGGTACAGGATATTAAGGGTATGGTAGTGGATCCCAGAGACTGGAGGATAGACAGCATAACAAGAGAGGAGAGTGTGAGTGCAACATCTACACTTTTATATTTGTTACTTTTTGCTCTACCACATGGAAGCATTGGGGTCCGGAGAAGAATACCATGCAAACAGGAGAATACATGATTGGCTGATCCACATTGCATATAATAATTCTGGACCAGATCCAGATTGCATGACAGCTGAATTCCTCAAGCTCCTTGTACATGCCAGATGTTACGCAACAGATCTAGCAGTCAGGACAAGGTTCAAAAGGCATAGGGGGCGTGTTTTTCCACTGCCTGTTGATTGGGATTTCCCCTAGTTCTGGTAGCTGCTGCATGTGCAGTGTCAAAAGAAATGGCTGCGCTTCTATCCACTAAATTAATATAGGGTGCAGCCAAGGACCAAAGTGACCACAATGTAAATACAAGGAACAAAAGAGGTCCGGCGCTCCAAACATACATTAAATAACACTATGTGTCTGCATGTGCAGTGTGCCTTGTGCTCTCTCTTGATATCTGAGTGCCCTGCTTCCTTTGTTATCCTCCTGTGCCCATTGTTCTCCCTTTCTTGCCTTGGTCTTTGGCTCTGTTTTAATAACAGTGTTTCCTTGTGAGTTTGTGTTAGTGTGAGTCCCAGTTTGTTGCAGTCTGTCTGTTGTTGGGTGTACTTACCACTATGATTGCTCTCTCTCTCTCTCTCTCTCTCTCTCTGTTGTTTGTCCTCTGTGTTTTTACTCGCACTCATAGCAATTGTCCACTGAGGGCTGCAACCTGCCAGTGTTCTGCGGCCAAGCCTGTCCCCACCATCAGGGGCTCCAGTGAACACCAGGCTCTGGTTAGACTCTGTGCCATGATGAGCAGTTGCCTAACTTTATAACTGGCCCAAAATACCATCAACATGACCATCATTGTCATTTTGTCAGCTATGAAGTCGGCTACTATGGTTGCTATCAGTGCTCTGATTGCACAGATGTTGCACCTAACCTAGTTGGTGCAGACCTTCACCACACAAGTTAAGTCCCAAGAAGAAGCCATCACCAATTTACATGTAATACAAACCCCAGCACCTGCTCTGCCAGTTGCTGCTTTGGATGTTAATGTGCCCCTGCCTGATATATTCTCCAGTGACGAAAGTAAATTCCAACAGTTTAAGAACAGATGTTTCTTATACTTTCACCTCAGATCCAATGCATTGGAGGGTGAACAACATCGTGTTAGCCAGATTATTTCTATCCTCCAAGACGATCTGCACACCTGTGCTTTCGGTCTCCCTCAGGATCATCATGCCTGGCAAACTGTGATAGGCCTTGGGACTGATCTATGATGACCCTGACCGTGTTGCTACTGCTGAGGCCAAAATAAGGTACATTTGTCAGGGACTGCAGACTGCTGAAGATTACGCCCCTGAGTTCCGCTGTTGTGCCACTGACTGTGTCAGTGAAATGACCAGGCTCTCTGTAATCAGTTTAGGGCAGGCCTTTCAGAGCAGTTGAAGGATGCTCTGGTGCAATACCCAAATCCTAAGAACCTGGAGGATATGATGCTGCTGACCATCAAGGCGGACCAGTACCTTCGGGAGTGATGGACAAGAGGGATTCCTTTCTGAACTCTTCTTTTGTCTAAAAACCTACTGTGATTCCAGTAGAAGATGAGCTGATGCAGCTACAGTCCTTTAGACTATCTAGGCATGAAAGGAATCACTATCATGCCATGGGTCTTTGCCTTTGCTGTTGTATATGTGGGCACAAGGTTGATCAGTGCCCAAATATAGGGATATGGGAAGGGGTCCATCTGGGAATGCAGTTAATTTATTTCCAGAACTCTGTGATCGTTCCTGCTGGGATGGAGTTTGATCTGATCGCCTTCATTGATAGTAGAGCAGCTGAGAATTTCATGGATATCAATCTGGGTCAGTGGATGGGACTCATCTCTAATGATCTTCAGGCCTATTGTGGCATGTGGACTAGACAGCCAACCATTGTCCAGAAGCCGAATTACGACGGTCATGGAGCCCCTATACCTTACTGCATCTGTCACACTGAAAATTTTGAATCTATTTGATTCATGATCCTTCAGCTACCATGGGAAAAAAAATGGCACATTGTGCATCCATTAGGGTGTGTATGCATTTCTTACCCTGTACTGCTTATATTAGATATGTTCGTTCAGCTCAAAGGTGCAGTTGTATATACCCAGATTGACTTAAGAGATGTTTATAACCTTATCCGAATGCGAGAAGGGGATGAATGGAAAACAGCATTCTACACCATTTGGGCCATTACGAATGCCATTTGGTCTCTGTAATGCTTATGCGGTATTGCAAGACTTCATCAACAACGTTCTTCGACACTTTTTTGGTAAATTTGAAGTGATCTATTTGTATAATATCTTTATTTATTCCCCCTCATTGGAGTTTCATAGAACTCAAGTGGGTCAGGTACTTCCTCACACAGAAAATTGTGTCCATAGTCATTTTTCTTGGCTACATCATTTCACCAAAATGATTTATAATGGACCCAGACAAGGTGAGTGACTGGGTTAACCCGTAGACCTAAAGGCCCTGCAACTTATCTTAGGGCTTGTCAATTATTATAAGTGGTTTCTCAAGAATTTCTCGATTCTGAGTCTCAATTCTGATGACCCCTATCTCAAATCTCTGTAAGAAGGAAGATGATCCCAAGAGTGTCCCAAGCTTTCTTGGATCTGAAAAAAGCATTTAATACAGCACCCATTTTGTGACACCCTCAACCAGAGCTAGCCTTTATTGTGGAGGATGACGCCTCCGACAACAGAGCTGGGACTTTTCTCTCACTGGAAGATCCTGTTTGTTCTAAACTCCACCCATGTGCATTCCTCTCTAAGAAATTTTCGAGGGTTGAAAAAAATTATGATGCTGGCAGGAGATTCTCACCATCAAGATGGCTTTCCAAGAATGGAGACACTGGTTGGAGGGGGCAATTGAAATGATCACTTTTCTGACTGATCATAAGAACCTTGCATTCATTGAAGCTGCAAAAGACTGAACCCTAGACAGGCTAGATGGGCTCTATTTTTTTTATTTTTTTTTTACCAACTTTCACTTTATAATTACTTATAGGCCAGGATCATTGAACAGGAAAGCAGATGCACTTTCCTTATCTATTCTTCTGGAGCATGCATCTCTTTCACCCAGTTATCTATCATCCCCAGTTTCACTATTATTGCTGGATTCACACTAGATCTTAACCTTCGCTTGTAACAGGTCCAAGACCATACTCCTCCACAGGTGTCCCCTCATTGTCTATTTGTACCTAGGAAATTTAAGGAAACCTGTTATGAAGGAATGTCATGTCAGTAAAACAGCCGGGCATCCAGAAATCCAGAAGACTCTGGAGGAAATTGTCTCTGGAACAGCTTGGTGACCCTTTATGCATTGTGAAGAGTCAAGAGTTTGTGGCAGCTTGTTCCATTTGAGCCATTAACAAGTCACCCAAATAAGCACCCATTAGGACTCTCCAACAGTTGTCTATCCCTCGAAGTGCTTGGACCCATCTCTCCGTGGACTTTGAAACCAACCTTCTGATTGTACTATTGTTTGGGTCGTGGTAGACCAATTTAGTAAAATGGCTCATTTAATTTCCCTGCAAGGTTTACCATGTGCCAAAACTTTGGCGAATTTGATTATTTAACACATGTTTTGGCTCCATGGTTTGCCAAAGATATCGTCACTTTCTTGTACAATTCTGGATGTCCTTCTGCATGTCTTTTGGGGTGAAAATAATCCGTTATCATCGTCAATGACATGGTCAAACTGAGGAGGTCGACCAGGTGCTGGAGCAATACCTCTGTTGTTATTCATCCCGACTCCAAAATGACTGGGCAGCTAATCTACCTTAACCGATATTCCCATATAATAACACAGTTAATTTCACTACAAGAACTTCTACTCAACTTCACCTCAAGACTATCTGGAACAAAGTCAAGTCCTCTTTATGTTAAGCCGTTCTTTGAAACAAGGCTAGAGTGGATCGTCTCAGGCTCAGTTGTCTTTTTAAGACTTAAAAGTGTGGTCTACCACAAATCTACAACTACATCAACCGTCAAAGAAGTTGAGTCTACACTTTTTTGGTCTTTTTCAGATCTAAAGAAAGTAATTCCAGTTGTTTTCAAGTTAAAACTTCCCAACAACTTGGCCCCTTTTCAAGGAGGTGTGGGTTACTGTTACATGACGCCATTTGCCCTTGGTGGCGTGTAAAGATTTTATCGTCATGGCTGGTCCCACAGATACCTCCTGTGGTTGCTGGCCTCTTTCAAGACCATGCACTGCACTATCTTCCCCTGTCTTGTCTTCCCACTATCTTGTCCTGGCTGTCTCCTAACAGCTGGGTCATAGACCAATCAAGAGAGGGGGCATCACCCTCACTCCCCGACTGTACTCCGGCTGTCTCCTAGCAGCCACGACAAGGTCCAATGGGCATGTTTTCACTGCCTGTTGATTGGGCTGCTCCCCCATATAGTTCTGAAAGCTGCTGCATGTAGCTGACGATTATAGCATCTATGCTGTCCGTGCTCTCTCTTTCTTTTGCTCCCTTGTGCTATGTGCGTTGTGCTTTCTCTTGATATCTGAGTTCTTGAAGATTTAGATGATCCACTAGCACTAGGGAGCACTATCTAGACATCCATCTGTTCACATTATTACCACTCACAATCGCACAGACAGACTTGTGGATACCTAAAGTTTCTGACTAGATTGTATGGAAAGTCTGGACCATTCCACAGGGAGCGGTAATGTCTTTACTGTAATTTGAATAAAATGAAACACTCCCTTGGGACTCACTCAGTGCCATTGCTCTCTAGTCTGTATTATTCAGAATGTGTTCCGATCTACTTGCACATATTCCCAATCACCTCTGAGCATGTGCAGTGTGGAAAACACCTGAATGAAACACACAGAAGACAAAACAAAACTTTATGTGCTATGGAGTCCATTTACTAAACATAGCAAATTGCAATATAAAAATAAACTGTAAACAAAGTTATTTATATTTAAAAATCCACAATCACCATGGAAAACTAGTGTTTCCATGGCAATCACTAACATTTCCCCATGTCATCGATCGTGGGCTGGTACTTCATATAATTTATAAAGTGAAGAAATTGAGTCTGCCCCAACAGTAAAAAGATGTTGGGCATTATCCACATGTAATAGGCAAATGTTTGGATTTTGTGATCCATACAGCACACTCCCCTTCTAGGTATGGATGTTAGAACCGTGGCCTTAACCCCACCTTAAGTATTCTGCATGCATATGTAGGTGCAGAATACGGCAACATATGTAAGGGCTTAGTCAAGACTCACAGTACATTCCCTGACACCTACCATAAAGCTTCTGCACCATCTTCACTTAAAATGGGAACAGTGCGGAAGTGGGATAGTGCTTTACGCATCTCACATCATCCAGCACCACTGTCAGAAATGCTCCCAGGATGGAATTCTAGGTCTATAGGATCCAGATCCAGGGCCGTATGCAGAACGCTGTCTTAAAGACCGCGTATACGCAATCTACGTTGCAAAAAGTAACGTAGATTAGGTAACAAAATAACTGCGCACGCGTGGTATAACACATTGCTGAAAACTCCGGCCGCAAATGCAATGCGGCCGGAGTTCTGCATACGGGCCCCAATGTGGAAATGTGGTGCTCACCATTAAATAGATCCACCTCTCCTTATTCTGGGATGAAGGATCTTTTAATACAGTATAAGCCGGTGGAGGAATCCTGTTGAGATGGTTTAGCTGGCCAGTGTCCAGAATATCCAGTAAGGAATTTCTTCCATTACATCTACGGCTTCCCTACTAATGTGCTGGTGATGATAGGGTCTGAATATATATATCGTAAGCTGCAATTAACAAGGAGGAATTCCAGTCAGCCTTATGGCAAATCCTAAAAGTTTTTATTACAGGTATTGTCAGTTTCAACAGAGCTCTGACTAATTATAGGACTTAAATCTTTAATCTGGATAGAGTGGAGACTTATGCCCCGGAGACACTGGAGGGGTAGAGCAACATTTAATTTTAACTGATAATTAACTGCTGCATATTTGTTATTTCTCTGCAGTATTTGGACCTGTTTATCAGGGCCATTTATATTGCAGATTATTTGGTGTGATGAGATAAGAGATATTTACTCTAATACAGCTGCGGAATATGTCTGATTACATATAATGGACCTGATTCATGCTTTCCATACGTGCAGGTGTCTTAAAGTCCGCACAGAAGAGGGGAGTGAACCATCCCTGTCATTCCCTTGCCACCCCTACTATACAATTACAAGGTGGGAGGGGTGGGGTGGGGAGAACTGCTCCTATGTTCTCAGATTCTATCGTACCGAAAATGCCCCCTCCAGACATTTTGCCTGTGAGAGTGGGGTGTCGTTCTCAAGTCTGGATCTGATCCAATGTCACACTGTTTTATCAACTTTGCATCTGTTCATCGCAATATTAAAATTAGTTTTAATGTTTTTTTATATTGAAATGAGGTTTAATAAACTCCATATTATTCTAATTAGAGCTGTGTATTTTGTGTCTATGATTTGGTCTGCAGTTATGTTATTGAGTAATAGTCTTTCTGTAATATGTTGGGTAAGCATAACATATGACAATCATTGTATTTTTTTTATTCAGTAGTCCTTTTATTGTTTTCAAAAGACATACAACAAGAAAAAGTACAAAGCACAAACAAAAACATAACCCATGTCCCCTCCCTGAGGCACTGCCATTGGATCAACCCCGCCTATTCTATAGCCCATCATATCAAAGATATAGAATATTCAATATCACATAGTTACACATTTGCAGTATAACAGGAGTACCTGTTGTCAGTTTCTATACAAACCAATTCACAGATATCCCAAAAAGTATACATTTAAACAGATAGGCAGATAGTTTATCTCTATGGCCAGAAGCTAACCTATCTTCTCTCATCTCTCAACACTAGTCACCAGTTATATCTGATTTATGAGAATATTGGGAATGATCCAGACCTCCGACGTAAGCGTAAGATCGTCTGATATGCGCTGGGTCAGGTGTTGCCCAGTGTAGCTACGGCAACGCCCAATCCAGGATCCGGCATCCGTAGCAGCAGCATAGTAACGCTGGAGGGGGTGTTCCCCTCTGTTACTACGCTGCAGTGAGTGTAGGAAGGCGTGGGGAGGCAGGGTAATTAGGCTGGGAAGGCAGCGTTTGTATAACAATGCCACTGTAACAGCGTAGTTACAATGGGTTACGCCGGTAGCCTTCAGGCGGCGTAACCTAGTGTAAATATGATGTGTCAGGGGGAGTGTAACAATGTTAGGCTGAGCGTTAGAACGCTCAGTGCACCATCGTTAGTCTGGATCAGGCTCATTGTGTGTAAGGCATCAGCCAGCTAAGGCCTCGTAATTACTCCAACAGTAGGATCCCAATACGATCACATTGGAGTGTCAGGAGGCTCCAGAATTAGACTGTATGTGGATTCACACCAGCGTGTCCAGATTTTATCAAATTTGTGCAGAGTCTTCCTTTGCGTGTATAAGTGCCACTCATGGCCAACTGTGTCATTAACTAAAGCAATCCAGTTCTGCAACCTAGGGGGGTCTGGGGCCAGCCATGACCTTGCAATAACAACCTTGGCAAGTGTAGAGAGATTGAGTACATAGCGATATAGAATCACATTGCAAACTTCTTCTAAAATTAACTAAATTAACGCCAAATAATACGAGGAGAGGTCCATAGGGGGAGGCACTCAGCTGTATCTCTGTCACATGACCAGACCCTTTCCCAGAAACCATAGACCAGTGGGCAAGCCCATAACATGTGCCAGAAGTCTGCCTCAGGTGCACAACATATTGGACAGTTAGAAGAGGCACGTAGGCCGAGTTTGTGCATACTCAGTGGTGTAAAATAAACCCTATGGAGGCTGTAATAATGGATTTGTTGGAAGCGCAGGCATGCCGTAGCCTCCCTTGTGCATCCTACCATGTGCTCCCAAGCATCATCATCTATTGTTCCAATATTCTCTGTCCATTTAAGACGCATCCCCGCCATAGCACCCAACTTGACCATTTCATTAGGAGTGTTGTAAATATAGGATATGGCCCCATGTTGCCCCAGGTCCCTTAATAGTAGTTTGGTTGTGGAATCCCTAATGACAAGAGCCACATCTTTAAATTGTGAAGCCAAGGCGTGCCTGAGCTGTAGGTATGCAAAAAAATTTGAGTCTGGGAAGTAAAACTCCTCCCTTAATTGGGCAAAAGTCTTCAGCACCCTGTTCAAGTAAACCTGTCCCAGTGTTTGCAGGGGAGAAAGTGACCAAATATTATGAACCCGGAGGGATAAAATTTCAGGGTAATTTTTATTGTACCAAAGTGGAACATCTGGATCCGCTTCATCTTCCCCCAAGAGCTGCCCAGCCTGTCTCCACACCTCCACCACTTGCCTAACCAGAGGGTAGTCCGAACCCCCAACTATTCCCACCAGTAGAGTTTGTAGGGGAGTAAAGCCAGGGGAACAACGTTGTACCAGAGTATTTAGCAGACCCACAGGACCTGTCCCGGTGACACAGGTTATAAGGTGCGCCACCTGCGAAGGAAGATAATAGTCTCTAAAATTTGGCAGGGCAAGCCCCCCTCTGGACTTTGGCTGGTATAGTGTTGCAGTTTTAAGTTTAGGCTTTCGCCTAGCCCATATGAATAAGAGCAGGCCATTTAATACTGTAAATACTTTACGGGAATATAAACTGGGGAGTGCTGTAAAACATACAAGTATTTGGGTTGAATAATCATTTTAACTAGGTTAATTCTTTCAGTGACTGTCAGTGGATGTTTCTGCCAGATATGGAATTTACTTTTAATGTGGACATCTATGGGAAGCATGTTAAGCGGAACAAACTCCATAGTCCTTGGGAGACCCAAATGCCCAAGTATTTAAATGTATTAGTCCATTACAAAGGGCCCTGAGAGGGGGGGGGCGGGAGGAATCCAGGCAGCATAGCGTAAATATATATGAGACTTAGTCCAGTTAGTCTTGAGACCTGAGTATACCCCAAAAGCATCCACCGTGCTTAGAAGACTACCCATATCTCCATCTGCGTCAGCAAGAATAGCAGAATATCATCCGCGTATAAGGCAATTTTATCCACCGATCCCCATGCTGAGAGTCCCTCTGTGCATGCACAAATAAGACACGCCAGGGGCTCAATAGACAGCGCGAAGAGAGCCGGGAACAAGAAAGAGTCAGAGGTATGTCCATTAATGCATATCCTGGCCGCCAGGGTAGAGTAGAGCAACTAGACCCACTTGATAAAACGTTCGCCAAATTTACGTAACACCTTCCACAGGTAAGGCCATTCAACCGAGTCGAATGCCTTAGCAGCATCCAGAGATTAGACTGCAGCCCCCGGCGTGGACTCATCAGTTAATTGAATATGGCTAAATAGTCTGCGGAGGTTTGTAGTGGTAGATTTCCCCGGCATGAAGCCAGTTTGATTAGGGTGAATAATTCGGGAGGTGGAGGCTGCGTAGGGATACGGTGAGCCCGCTCCACAGCAAATTGTGGTGTGAAGGCTTCTTTATCAAACTCCCGGAGGAGCCACTTTTCCAGGAAGGACTCCGGGGCCTTGCTCTCCGCCTTTTCTGGTAGGCCAACAAAGCGAAGGTTTTTTACAGCGAAGGTGTCCCTCCATATCTGAGAGCTTCGACTTACATTGCCGCATCTCAATTTGGGCTGGAATAGGGGCGTCAATGTCATCCAGTGTAGAAATATGCTGTTCGGTCTCCGTATCTGGTGTAGATCCTGTGTCAGCTGTGAGATGTCCATCAGCACTTCCCCTATTTTCCCCATCAGTAATTTTTCAGAAGTTGATATGACACTGAGGATCTGGTGCAAGGTAGGTGTTCAGGATCTTCTGGGGGGTCCCCGTCACCCTGCGGACCTGGGGATCGCGAGGGACTAGGGGGTCCGGAGGGGGGTCAGACTTGGGTTGCCTGGTGAACCTTTCCAGGTGGACAGCAGCCGCCACAGCTTTTCCAGATCGACCCATCAGGCCAAGATGTTGCCGGCTTATTCTGTTAATATGTAACTTCACAGAGCGAGAGCCAAGGTGAGTAATAGATAGATATATGGAATTGCAAGTTCTCTGTATACAGGTACTCTGTGTAGCCTCCAATCAGATGGAATAAGGTAACAGAATTTTCAGCTTTGCAGCTTGTAGCTAGTATAGACCCACTCCACTAGAGCAGTATAGTAAGTAAAGGCACTGTAGACAAGGAGCAGAATTCACCTTCTCAACGCTTCCAAGGCTATAAGACCCACAAGGTACAGGTGCATGGATTATCTGTATAACAGTTTACACCATTCCTCCCCCATAGAGCACAGAGGTGGAGTGGGGGGACAGCAGACACAGTCCAAATATTAAGTAGAAAAGTGCAAGTACAGTGGTCCCTGTGTTACTGCAGGGAGTACAACTTAGCAGCTTGTAACTAGTGTAGCCCCCCTCCACTAAGGCAGTATAGTAAGTAAAGGTACTGTAGACAAGGAATAGTATCTGCCTCCTCAATGCTTCCAAGGCTATAGGACCCACAAAGTACAGGTGCAGGGGTTCTCTGTATAGTAGTTTACACAATTCCTTCCCCAAAGAGCTCAGGGCTGAAATGGGAAGACGGTAAGTAAAGTCCAAGTATTAAGTAGCAAAGTGCAGATACAGTGGTCCCGGTAATAGTGCAGGAAATTCAGCTTTTGTACCTTGTAGCTGGTGTAGATCCACTCCACTAGGGCAGTATAATAAGCAAAGGCACTGTACTTTCTGTATGATCATTTACAAAATTCCTTCCCAAAAGAGCTCAAGGGTGGAGTGAGGGCGGCAGCAAATGCAGTTCAAATGTTAAGTAGAAGAGTCAAGGTACAGTGGTCCCAGTGCAGGGAGTAATGGTGGGAGTGAACCTGAAAGCAGCAGTTTTTTTGTCCCACAGCAGGTCTCAGTGCAGGGGCAGAACTAGCATTGGTGCAACAGGTGCAACAGCACCGGGGCCCATGCTGATACAAGGGCCCACAGCCATCATCACCACACTGCTGACGCTCCCACCGAGTTACCTGGGATATCATCAGGACCAAAGCATATTTTTTGCACCTTGACCCACAACTCGCTAGTTCCACCTCTGTCTCAGTGCCCACAGGCAGATCAGCCTGTTGTGAGGAATTATGTGGTAGTGGGCAATGGGCAGTGGGCACTAGGGGCTGTAAGGGTTCCAATGCCCTATATACGCTACAGCTTTCACTGAACACAGCGCTCCTCTGCTTCCCCTCAAGATGCCGAGGCACTGCTTCTAAAGATGGTGCCCGAATGTCTCCTCCATTTGGCGCTAAAATGAGGATCGCAGGGTGAGCAAGGTGATCCTGAGCTTGGACTTGAAAAGGGGTCCTCTTCTCACCTCTCCTGGCCAGCCAAGTGTGATCAGTGCCTTAGGAATAGTGCAGTCTCTGTTTGTCCACAGTGAGCCTCTCCACAAGCCGCTCCTTAACTGAGTCACAGCAGGCCAACCACTGGAGCACCGCCGGCTGCTGCAGCTCCATTCTGAACTCGTTGGGTGAAGAAGAGAGCAACAATGAGCCACCCTGACTTAAAAATAAGGCCACTAGGACTCCTATTAACGGGTTTCTAACAGATTTTTTGAGGAGCCAGGGCACCCTGCATCCTACCTCATCCCAGTCCAAGCCACGCCCCTTCCCCTAAAGCTATCTTAACATTGCCTCCTGATTTGTGGACCTAACAAATGTCAGGGGCAACATCAAAGCTGACGGTTTCTCTAAACATTTTTTAGGCAGGGTTAAGCAAGTTCAGGGAAATGATTTATTGTTGGATGCGGATGCTAATCATGGTGACATGTAACTTCTCACCTTCTCTGCAACTGGCCCTCGCTGCCCTGTCCCAGTGCCTCTGAAAGAATCATTCCCTGTAGGCCACTGCACCATGCAGGGCCTCAACATGTCTGTTACCAACAGCTGCTGCTATAGAGGGTACGCCATTCCTTCCTCTGTTTTTTATAACTTCATGTCTGCTCTGTTACAGAAAGGTCATTAGCCAATCAGAAGCCAGGTATCTGCTGGCCAATCACTGGTCAGCAGCCTCCTTTTATAGGGCCAGCAGCTCAGTAGCTGGCTGCCGGTTATAGTACCAGGTTCTTTATGCTTTCTTGCTGCTCTATCTCTGTGACATTATTATATCCTGTGATTCTGAGTCCCCCTTCCAGTTCCAGTGTTTCTCTGTACCCTACCTTCATGTATTCTACTCCAGTCATTGTCCCAACTAGCATCTGGTATTTTGCCATTAACCCCTTCCTGCCTCCAGTGTGCCCGTTTGCTGCTTCTGTGAGTGAGAGCCCTTGTTTTGTTTGTTTCATCGTTTGTCTGTCCCTCTAGCTTTTTCCATCTTGCCTCTGAACCCAGTCTGACATTTCCATCTTCCTCTCTGGGCCTTTTTATGCTCCTGGTCTCAGAGTTACTAGCTCTCGTCTTACTAATACTCCTGGGTGGCGGTGTATTTAGACTAGATGGAAGTGGTGTCAAGGGGCTGCGACCTGCTATTGTCAGCAACTTCTTCCCATCACCAGGGGCTCTAGTGAAGATTAGGCTAATGGTTAGACTCTGTGCCCTGGTTTGCTGTGACTGTAACAATATTACAATGTATGAATTTACATGCAAATTATATTTATTATGAAATAAATGTGTCTAATAGAGACTCATGAAAAAGGCGAGTGCAATAGAAAGAGGCTGAAGACATAACCAGGGAAAAGAAGGCAATTTTGGAAACAAGGGAAAAGGGAAGGTTGAAGACAAGGGGGAGAATGACTGGAAACATTTTAGGGAGAGGACAGCTGAAGACATACAAGCGGAAGGATGAATGGAGATATATAAGGGGAAGAATCTTGGATTGCTTGAGCTTGGACACATAACAAGGGACTTTAGCCACTTTAAACTATGTAAATATAAATAAAATTTAGGCTGTGGGTATAATATTACATTTAAAGGTGTAGTTTAATTTAAAATTGTCATTCTAATTTTGCCACTTTGTCACTACTCTTGCCAGAGTGTGGCTTGCCTGAGTCCCCGCTGCAATGGCTGTCATTATGAAAATAGAGACAGCTGAAAGTTGCTTTTGGACTGTCTCTATTTCGATTGACAGCTGTTGAAGAATTTTTTTTATGAATGGGTGAATAGCTGACATTCTCTAGTATGTAAAAAGAAAGTGAAAGATAGAATCTGATTGGTTGCTATAGGCAACATCTCCACATCACCAAACCCGCAGCTTAGTAAAGTGAGTTGGGGATAGAATAATTACTTACCTTTCGTGTTCGGTGCTCCAGGGATCGATTGCTATGTCTCATCAGTTTGGAACTGGCTGGCCCTATCGAAATAAAGCCGTTCGCAGCAGGGGCCCACACTCTTACCTGAGTGATGGTCTGTTTTCCGATAGAAAATTGTCCAGCAGTTTTCATTCTTAAAAGCTGATTTGCTGCAAGGCCTGAACCCATGAAGATTCCTACAGCGACAAGTAAGCCCTTCATCCGAAGCCAGACCCTCCCCTAACCCCAACCATCTGTTTCCCGCAGTCTAACCCTAGTCTTCTCCTTCAGCCCTAACCATAATCTTCCCCTTCTTGAGCCCAAACCATCCATTTCCAGCAGCCTAACCCTAACCCTCCATATCTTGCGGCCTAAACTTAACCTTCCCCTTTTGCTCTATCACTAACCTTAGCCCGCCGCAGCATATCACTATGAGTGGGCAACCGCATCCCCTAATGCCTTTATATTGAGTAATATACAGGTATTATACAACAATACAGCAATGTACATGGGGTAACACCATGACTTGCTGCACTGGGCGACACCAACCCTAGTGATGCCACTTCTCTAAATTAGGTGAAAATAGCATTCAAAATTAAAACTCTTTGGTAGCCCAATGGCAAAAAAAAAAATGTAAGTCACGTGGAAAACATAGGAATCAATAGATTTCTGATTACCAGTATATCAACTCGGAAATATCCCAGATTTTCAGCATTATAGATGTGGTGGTCAATGGTGATCATTAGATTCCGCAGGAGTGCGAGAATATAAATCAATTTGCCGTCAGTATTACAGTCTGTGATTGCCTTGGCATCTTTGGTAATAAATACCGTGGTACGGAGAAGCTGTATATTAGTTGTAGGTCATGCTTCCTAAATGTTAATAAGATGATCTGATGTTTATTGTTACAAATATTCCTGCTTCCTC
>WWET01001118.1:101334-119807 GCA_011038615.1 Limnodynastes dumerilii | reverse complement strand
GCCTCTGGGCAGAAATCGTGTGAGTTTTAAGATATCGATGTCTGGGCTTTTATATTACCTTCCATTCCTGTTTAATAGAATATCATGTTATAGTTGATTGCAGCAACTATAAAACTGTTAGCAAAGTGTTTAACACTTATTGAGCAGCTTGTTGGGGTGTTATATTTTTTTTCTAAGTCATTATTAGGAAAAGGAATTAATAATGTGTTTCCATGTTCAGTAATCAGAGGAAAGATGTTACATGCATACATTGTGACAGCATGTAAACATTTCCACTTATCTCTGATTTCAGTGCCATAGTACTCCCTATACATACCGACTGGCATGTGATCCCTGGTGGCGTGGCTGCGTGATGGCATGCAGAGTCCTCCCAATGGGAGTGCCACTTGTTCTGTGATGGGAGCACGTCCTTTCTGACTCAGTCAGTACAACAGCCTATCAGTTTTAGGGAAGCTTTGGCTGCTGACCAACTGCTTGTTCCTGTATAGAGGTTGCTGACCTCCTATTGATCAGTAGACATCTGGTCAGCTCGCACTTTCCTGCTCTCTTGTCTTGATCTAACCTTTGCTGATCAGTGATTCTGAGTGTGTCTCATGTCTCCCCTTTGTCACCTTGCTTCCTAACTTGCTCATGTTACCCTTCCTACTGTTGATTCTAGCCTGTGTTCTCCATCTCTCCCCCTACCCTCAGTGAACGTTTGTAGTGATTTCTTGAGTGGGTGCTCTTGTCTCCAGTTTATTGTTGTTCATTACATCTTGCCATTTTCCACCTTGTCTTGCTTCCCAAGTTCTTTAAATTTAGCATTGTGGATTCTCTCTACGTACTTCCCAGTCTCAGGATTTCTTGCTCTCACCCTCCGGGTATTCTTGGCCTCTGGTTTCTCTGCAATCTCCAGGAGCTGTCTCCAGGGGGCCAGGGCCGCGACCTTCTAGGTGTCTGCAGCCCAGTCTATCCCAACCATCAGGGGCTCTAGTGAAAACCAGACTCCTTGTTAGAATTCATGCCCTGGTCATTCACACCTGTAACAGCGTACTAATGTAAGGTTTTGTCATTACTCATGAACTCTGGTTCTTATATATTATTGTGGCATAAAATGGCTTTTGGGATTGGGGGCACAAATTCATGAACTGCATACCCCCTTTGTCTTCAGTTAAGTAACTTTTAATTACATTTTGGCAAATGAGAACATCTGATCAGATAAAGAGTTTGTACATAAGAGGAAAAGAGGTGGATAGTTACCCCTAAGCAAAATCTTATTGAATTTCAGGGGGAGTCAAATGTTCCATTAAGGAATAGTTTCAGTCTTCTCCACCACCAGGAAGCAATATCTCTTCAAGCCTGCCCCAGGCTATTACAACTCAGAGCTAAATTGTGCTTGCTGCAGTTGTCATTCTGTCTGATATTCTTTTGCATCTCACTGTACATTTTTTATCCTATTTTGTCTTAATGAATATGACATATTTGGTTACCAAAAAGAACCAAGAAAGACATTTTACTAATTTTAATTTTTTTGCATGCAGGGGGAATACTTTGGTTTTTCTTATTGCACACAGATACTGCCCAGCTTTACAATTATACTGTTATTTAGAGTTGGGATAGAAAATATCACTTCTCAACTCTTATACCATTTGCAACAGATTAAATCTGCCTCCCCTACAATTTCAAAAGGATTTTTTCAGGTGTAACCTTCACCTGTTTACCTCTTATTTTCAAACTCTGGATCCAGACTTCTAGTACAAACAGTAACTTATATCTTAAATATTTTTATGAACTTTGAAGACTAATTTTTAAAGCTACCTCATGGTTGCCGACTCTCCCGGAATGTCGGGGAGACTCCTTTGAAACCTGGGGAGTGGACCCTTTTCTCCCGGAGACAATACAATGTCAGGGAATAGTATTATTCCCGGACACTGTATTGTCACATACACAGTGCCCGGACCTCTGCATCCGGGCACTGTGTATGTGTTGCCAGGCCCGGCGACAGGGGGGGACTAGGGGGACAGCTGTGACGGGCCTCAGCTTCAGAGGGGCCCCCAGCAATCCACCTGAAGTTTTTTCTCCACCGACAGCCTGTGTCAGTGGAGGAGCAGCTGCAGCTATGAGTCATCGCACTGGGAGAAGAACTTCCTTTACTCACAGTGCATCATGTGACCTCCCTGGCTGCCGACTGTGAAGACTTCCTCCTGCATCCCTGGCCTGCTGCACACTGGATTCTAAGGTAAGGTGTGTGTGGGGGTTCTATCTATCTAATATCTATCTATCTAATATCTATCTATCTAATATCTATCTATCTAATATCTATCTATCTAATATTTATGTCTAGCGTTCTATCTATCTATCTATCTATCTATCTATCTATCTATCTATCTATCTATCTATCTATCTATCTATCTATCTATCTATCTATCTCATAACTATCTATTTCATATCTATCTATCTCATATCTATCTATTTCATATCTACCGTATTTCCCCACATATAAGACGCTCCCTTGTATAAGACGCACCCCATTTTTAGAGCCTAAATTTAAAAAAAAACTATTTTAAATGTATTTTTTTATGTATTATTTTTAGCATTAATTAACTAAAAAATGGGGGAATTTTATACAAGGGACCAGGGAATTTAAGACTGAACTTACCTTTTCTGTCCATCCGGCTGTCCCTCAGGCAGTTTTAGGCTCTCTCCAACGCAGCTCTGACTCCGGCTGGCGCGCTGTACACTGACGCTGTGTGACCTAAGGTCACGTAACGTCAGTGTAAAGCACGCACCGCCAGGGAGCCAGCCGGAGTCAGAGTTGCGGGTGAGAGAGCCTGAAACTGCCGGAGGGACCGCTGGAGGGACTGAAAAGGTAAGTTCAGTCTTGCATCCCCTGTATAAGACACACCTGGTTTTTAGACCTATTTTTGGTCTAAAAAAGGTGCGTCTTATACATGGGGAAATACGGTATCTATCTCCTGTCTGTCTGTCTGGTTGACATAATCAAGTGACCTGAAGACAGTAAAATATGACATAATCATGTGACCCGGAGACAACACTGTGTGGCTAAATCATGTAACCTGGAGATATTACTGTGTAACATAATCATGTGACTTGGAGACAACATTGTGCATAATCATGTGAGCTGGTGATATGTGACCTGGGGACATTAGTTTGATGCATAATCATGTGACCTGAAGACGTCACAGTATGGCATAATCATGGAACTTGGAGTCATCACTAGGTGACAATCATGTGACATGGAGACATCACTGTATGACTTAATCATATAAATTAGGAACATCAATGTGTGGTATAATCAGGGTTCCCAAATTTCTATTTATTCCCTACAGGAGGGAAAGAGATGTCATTATGGGGGCGATTTATGCAAATTGCATCCTGAAGGTCCACCCCCTGTCAATCAATGCTAGCATTTAGTGTTACTAGGGATAGGGAGTGGCCTCATGACACAAATTATGCTAGGACCTACAGGGGACTCAGATTTACAGCCAACAGCCGACTTATGCAAGTGGCGTGCGTATGCCAGATGTTACGTATCGGATCTCTGCACGCATTGCCGCACATTCAGAGATTTGTATGGTCAGAGTATTCATAGAGTGGATGGTTGGAGTCATACAAATGAACTGTATGGTCAGGCTCAGGTACTTCCGTATAAACGTAAAGCTAAATACTGTATGTGAGCAGGGAGTGTCAAGGGAATTGCACTATTCTCTGACGTGCGGAGTTTTGCAACACCATGCGAACTAAACGCTCCGGGAAGTGTGGATCAGGCCCAAATTATTGAAAGGCAGGGGTCGGGACCTGAGGCCGCAATTTACATTAAATCACAATCGCAAGACCATTGCGGGAGATTTGCTGGCTGTCCTGGGATACCCGGAGAAATGCCTTAGTTTCAAGAGTCTCCTGAATTTTCCAGGAGAGTGGGCAACCCTGGGTACAATCATGTGACCTGGCGACATTTATATGTGGCAGATAAAGGCACATATAAGGAGTCGGACACATCTGGTGAATTAGGGGTGACAAAACAAAATGATACCTTGACCCAATGAAAATGACTTGAAAATGCTCAGATGCCCTCGGTGTTGAAGTCTCCTATTTCCCCAGCAGCTCATTACAGTACATAAAGATTCTGACTGCTGGATTTTTACTTCTGTAACTCCTCTTTTTCAAAGCCTGTCAGCAGCAGCCGTCACGAGTTACTAAACGTCTATAAGGATCATAACGGTGTTTGTCAACCACATCAGCTGCACATGTTTTCTCCCCTTTGTTCTATTATATCGGCATACATGAATTGTACGTTCATTAACTCGGGTAATATGCGGGCATATAGCTATTGTTTAAGCATTGCTTCCAAAAAAAGGACCTGTTTCCATGACAACACAAGGGACGGCTTCTGTGGGAAGCAGTGTGTGTGTGTGTGTGAGTGTGAGGGTGCTTATTTGTGTATCAGAGAGAGAGATTGTATGGAGTGCCATAGAAGCTCCTCGGCTCTCGAGCTACAATATGAACACAGCACATAACGTAACCCTTTGTATGAGGCAGCTGCTGGAAGGGATGGGGCTTGCAATATTCCAGCGCTAATTATAAAAGTCATGCTACAGTAGTTTCTGACTGAGGAGGGATGATACCACCAGATCTACACAAAACATATGCTGTTCCTAGACATTAGAGGATAGTCCTAGCTATAAAGGGGACACGTTCCACAGTAACTGTTTTATAATGTTCGATTTGCTGCTTATAGATCTTGTGTTATTTTTATGAGCAGGACGTCACCACGGACACAGTGTATGGGCATTACAGCACGGTGGATTATAGAAGGAGATTTACATTACATCTGCTTATATTGTGCAGAAAATGCTGTTATGGGTAATATTTATAATCTACTTTGGTTACGTTTATGGGATTGGCCTAAGCTAGGACGAGTGACGTAAATCTGGGTATACTTAAGATTAAATTCCATCAGTGAAATGTCGAATGAGGGAACAGGTTATAGAATGTCACATTGTCATACAGAAATAAATAACTAAATTTATAGTCAGTCATATATTCCCGAGTGACTCCATGGGCTGGATCCAGACCTTGTTAAGTGCATGAACTTAGTTACTCCTGGGCTAAACCATGTTGATTGCAGGGGAGTCATATTTCATCTGTTGTAAACAGCATTAGAGTTGAGAGTTGAAGTTTCCTATCCCAAGTCTAAATAACAGTGTGATAGTAACGCTGGTCAGTATCTGTGTGCAGTAAGCAATTGAGAGATATATCCCTGCATGCACAGAATACAATTAACTTGACTCCCCCTGAAATCAACATGGTTTAGCCCAGGAGCGACTAAGTTCATGCACTTAACTAGGTCTGGATCCAGCCCTAAAGGACATTGGAGATTGATACATAAGGACAAGTGCTTTATATCACACAATAGGGCTGCCAGGTTGTATTGTAAAAGTACTCAGTGCTCTGTATGATCGGGTGTGGTTGCCCGCTAAGAACAAACCTTTCCGAGAGGGCCGTTTTCGACACCCTGTTCCTGAGTAGGTATCGGAAATGACTGTTCCTGCCCCACCAGAGTGATGTATGCGACAATCCCCAGAAGGAATTCCCAGTGTTGACTTGTATTTCCCCAACCCCAACCCTTTTCCTAACCCTCACCCTAATCTCCCCCTTCCATTACCCTAAATCTAACCCTCCCTTTGCTGCATCTTAACCCTAAGTCTCCCCTTCTACATTCCATCCACTCACCACAGCCTAAGCCTAAGACTCCTCATCTAAGCTCTATCCCCACCCGCAACCTAACCCTAAGACTCCCTTTCTAAGCTCTATCCCCTCCCACAACCTAACCCTAAGACTCCCCTTCTATGTTCCACCCCCTCCCTGCAGCCTATCCCTAATCCTCCTTTCCCCACAGACTGACCATAACCTTCACCTTCTACATTCCATTCCCTCCCCGCAACCTAACCCTAGGATTCCCCTTCTAAGCTCTATCCCCTCCACTAAGACTCAGTTATCTGTCCAGTCGTGTCTCCGGTTGGGTACTGTTGGGTGCTTTGTCGGGTCTTGTATCAAGTTTGGATGTCGGAAAGCTAATAAATAGGTAAGCTGCCAAAAATAGATGTGGCATATTTACCTATTCATTATAAAAACTTCCTAGTAAAGTCACATTTTCAAAATAGAGACAGCTGACAGTTAGCTGTCGGCTATCCATATATCGCAAATGTGATTTTCATAGCGCCGAATAGAACCGGTATGATCCAGTCACACAGCAGTGTTAGTAAGAGCTTTGAGGGGAATTTTAGGATAGAAAGAAGAAATGTTCAGGTTTGTCTTAATCATGTAACAGAAAGGAAAACTAGACAGAAAAGTAATTGTAGCTGACAAATGTTAAGAAGTAGGGTGAAAAATTTGCTAAGCTTGTCTGAAGAGATGAGTTTTAAGGGAGTGCTTGAAAATGACAGGCTTCATTAGGGTAAATTTGCTCATGGAGGAAAACCATAGCAAGTCAATGTGTGTTTATGGATTTATATATTGATTTAGTTAGATAGAGCCGAATCCTCAGATTTCCCTTGTTTTTCCGTGTCTTCTTATCAGATTGCCGCCATTTTGTCATTGTACGCATGCACAAGCCTCCATGCCACACATAAGGCATTGCAAATCATTAAATTTAATGACGCTTCTGACACCTTCAGACAGAGGGGTTGGGCTAGGATCATAACTAGGCATTGCCTTCCTATTACAATGTACACTATAGGCGTTCCCTCTCGTCTGGTACCAACAAAGATTTCTGTACACTCATAACAGTTAAGTTAGGCCAATGTGGGTGGGAGTTATTAAGTTGAGAACACATGGATGCTTAAATAGGGAGGCCCAGCAATTGTGAATACCAGGATCGGGGGTTTGGGAGTTCGTTGTTCTCCTGCAAATTATGCTCACTGAGTTCATGGCGCGCTCAAGAGTGCAGACTGCCACCACAGCCTGGTGACATAACTCCGGAGCCGCCATCTATGCACATAATAGTCATTACAATCTCAGACACCAGAGTGACTCTAGTGATCGATATTCTCTTCGCTGTCCTGCCTCTCCATCCCCTAGCAGAGCATATTGCGCCGGCCCTGGTAGATGCCGCTAATCTCTTCTGAATCTGAACACAGAAAAATTGGTTTATGGACCTGGCCATTAGCTAGTAACATCCACGCAGGCCTGGATTTCAGAATAAGACCATCCTTTTTCTTTTGCCATGATGACATCATAGTACGACCTCACCTAGAATACTGTGTTCAGTTCTGGAGGCCATATTTCCAGAAAGACATAAATACATTACAATACAATACACAGACTGTGCAAAGAAGAGCAACTAAAATGGTCCATGGCCTGTGTCACAAAACATACCAAGAAAGGCTACAGAAACTAAACATGTACAGCTTGGAGCAGAGAAGGGAGAGGGGGGACATGATAGCAGCTTTAAAATATATCAAAGGTTGTGACCGGCTAGAGGAGGGTGGCATTTTTCAAAGAAAGAAGTGTTATAGAACACGAGGGCATGAATATAAACTGGAGGGTGGTAGATTCAGAGGAAATGTGCGGAAAAATGTTTTCACTGAAAGGGTGATAGATAAGTGGAATAGCCTCCCACCTGAGGTGGTTGAGGCTAACACAGTAGAACAATTGAAACATGCTTGGGATAAATATAAGGATATCCTAAATCTCAAACTCATTTGAGGGTAAATAGGGTATAGAATATAGTGAATAGCTTTATTTTAAACTGTAATAAGGGTTGAGCTAGGTCATGTCCTTTCTTAATTCCATCCAAACGAGTGCCTTTTTGTGCTGTTTAATAATCATTACCATTGAAAAACACATGTAAAGACAGACATGTACCATAGGATAACCCCACTGGCACTTCCCAATACCAGCTGTATTTGGCACTAATACCAGTCATATACAGCATGGGGCACATGGTGCTCATAGTTTGGTATGACCTCAGTAAAATGTAGCATGAGTGTTGGTAATTGCTTGAGCTGTACAAAGTAGGAAACAATCGCAGTATTTTATTGTATAAGCTGAAAAGGAAAAGGTGTGAACATAAAAGATAATTGTCACAAACCGCTGTACTTACCGCATCAGGGGTCATCTGTCTGCTGGCCTTTCTGGCCATTACCATGCTTCCAGGACTATTTAATTGGTGCTGGCATCTTAAAATCATCACATGATTTGTTCCAGCCAATCAGAGCCCAGCTCTAGGAATCACCTGACCAGGCTATCCAATCATGGTCATGAGTGTACTATTTAAACCCAGAGCACTGTATCTACAGTGCCAGGACAATTTAGTTATTCAATGTGTCTGGCTCCTGTTTACTCCATGGGAGATCTCTGTCTGCAGTTTTCAGCTTGCAGCTTTAAGCCTGCTTCTCGGCTTGCAGCAATAAGCCTGCAAAACCAGCCAGCAGTAATCAGTCTGATTTTCCAAGTCAGCAGTGAACAGTCTCCAGTTTGTTATTCCTGTTCCAGTTCATGTCTCCTGGTCTAGTCCAGGTGAAGTCAAGTCCTGTTCCAGTTCAAGTCTCCTGGTTCAATCCGAATCAAGTTCTATCTAGTCCAGTCCAAGTCAAGTGCTGTTCCAGTTCATGTCCATTCCCGGTCTAGTCCAGGTCAAGTTTAATCCAGTCCAGGTCAAGTCAAGTCCTGTTCCAGTTCATGTTTATTCCTGGTCCAGTCCTGGTCAAGACAAGTCCAGTCCAGTCCAGCTCAAGTCAAGTCTAGTCCAGTCCGGTCAAGCCTGCCTTGTCCAGTCCAGTCAACCCTTTACCCACTAACACATGAGCAGAGCACATATCAAACCCTGTAGTTTCCAATACCATGCTGAAACCCTATGACATCCCCGGGAATCCAGAGCGGATACCCAACCATGTCAGTCCGTGATAATTGTGTCCTGCTGTTTCCTGACTGTGGACTATAAGCAAACCTGGATGTAGAAATCAGGCACTTTCTAGGAACAATGCTGTCCCATCACCCTATCATGATATTTCACCCTGCCCTACTGGGTGATAGAGCATGGAGGCTCCATAACAGCATTTAGAGTCCTAGAACTGGTTCTGTCATAAAACCTCTGTGACCATGGGCCTGATCCAGAGCTACGATGTAGCACTGAGCGTGCTAACGCTCAGCGTTACATCGCTGACTCCCCCCTGGCACTCCCCCTTTGCGGGCGTATGGCCCCTTCCTTACGCCGGCTGAAGGCTACCCTAACTTCCGCTTGCGTAAGGAAGGGGCCATACGCTCGCACAGGCGCGTATGTCAATTACTAGTCATTTCACGGGGGAGAACTCTCAAAGCTAATAGTGGAGAAATGAACGGGACCAGATGGGATGCATCTCTAAAAAAAAGCTTCAAGGGGTGTTGGTAAAATACTTAACAAAATTATTCAACCATTAGTAACAGGGGCAATTCTAGAATCTGGAAAATAGCAATTGTCCCTCTGCATAAAAGTGGAAGTACAGAAGAAGCTGTCAACTGCCAACCAGTAATCCTAACATCAGTAGTAGGGAAATTGATATAAAAATTAACTGGGTAATATCTTAAATGTAATAACTGGGGCTGGTGTGATGCAGTCCATGGGAGGATGCAGTGCAGACCGGCACTAAGGCTCGATTGGCGCCCATCCACTCTCTCCCCGCTGCAGCCACAGCTGAAAGGAGGTTCCTGCTAACAGGCAACATCTGCCCGGCGCATGCGCATTAGAGCTACGGCGGCCGTACTAGCGACGGCGGCCGTAACTCTGGATCAGGCCCCATGACTGCAAATGAGTTCCAAGGCCTCAAGGAACTTGGTGCTAGATCCAGACTAACGTGTCCAGAAGGCTACCTTAACTTTAACGCATTGATCTGCATCCGTATAGACGCGGACCAATGCGTACTAGGCCTTCCTCACTCCTGACACTACATTTGAATGCCAGAGTTTCATACTTCAGCAGCTAGGCTTGAGTAACATCTGGCGCTTATTACTTGTCATGGGACTTACGCAAATGACTTGCGTAAGTCCCCTGACATTATTAGGTCAGGATCCGGCCCTTGGTGTACTTTGCTCCTAATGAACTGTATTCAGAGATACGTGTGGCGTTCCCGCTGGAATACAAAGCTAAAGTGTGAATCCTAAAAAGAAAACTATTTTTTAATTAAATAAATAATAAAAACTGGTTTAAATAAAAAAAATTGTTTAAAAAGGCAAAAGAAATAGTTAAAACTTACCTGTCCCGGCATCTCGTCTGCATCAGAGTTCCACAGATGCGCGGTGTTCTTTGCCTTTTGGGACTTTACATTTTTAAAGCTCCAAAAGGCAGCTTGGACACTGGCTCCGAGTGTCGCGGAACAATGTCAGCGAAAGCCCCGCAGATCATCGCTGGACCTCGCCGGAGGGGTGCAGCGAGCCTTGCTTACATATTAGCACTCGATGCGCTATTCATGTTCACCTACGGGCAACCCTATACAATAAATTGTCTTTGCTATTTATTGCGCTTTCCGTACGTGCAGGGGTCTAGCAGTATGCATGAGAGAGGGGAGTGCAGTCCCCGTGTCACTTCCCTCTCTCGTAGGGCTTTATGGTAGTTAAGCCGCCATAAGCTTGCCTCAACTGAAACGTACGCATCAGCAGTCCCTACTACCGCTAATCCGTGCATATCCCCAAAACCCAGCCCCTGCTGTAAACTTACCATCTTCCTCCCTGACTATCTTTTGTACTTTTTGCGGGTGGAGGGGAAGAACCGGCCCATCAGACGGAGCTCCTATTGTACGGAACTAAGTTCCGCACTATAGGAGTTACTATCGCAACTGTAGTGAAATGTCTGGAGGGCGCGTAACCAGTAAATACTTACACACTTTGGTCTAACTTTGGTCCATTATTATGTCATTTATTGCTATGCACGATAGACTACCCTGTAATATAAATCATTTATTTTCATTTGTAATAACCTGATGTCTCATCTGCAATGATTTTATTATTTACAAACACAAGCTATACTTATTTAGTTGTGCAGGAAATAATGGCCTATATAAAGAATAATGATAGCACACAACATACAGTACTCTCTTATCATTCATCAGGTCAGCTAAGACTACTGAAAACATTTGAAGAGCAAAATCTATTTTGCAGGCAGACATAAAGGGACATTTAAGGATCAGAAGTTTATCGTAAAAGTCTTTCATGAACCACTTTGACATCTGAAAAAATCAGCTGAGGGCCAGTGGGCCTTTTTTTTGTATGGAACTATATATGTATTTGCTGAAGCTTATGGTTTAGACTGTCGATACCTTTCCCCTGTGTCCTATTCATATTACAGTAAGGATAGGATCATAGGGAAGTGTCATAGGACCATGCTCAGCCGGTCAATAACCAGGAGTATAGATCAGAGAACAATGCAATTTTTGAAGGTGTCTGGGGACTCTGGTGCACTTTGATGACAAACAGCATATTCTAGTGCTTGGTCAGCACAACATTGATCATAAATGTGGTAACTGACAGCGCTGAGTGTTTCTTAGCCCATTCAGTTCATTCTTTCACTACACTTCAATAGGGATAAATGCATTTAGGTTAGTGTCAAGCTTTCACATCCTCAGGATTACTAAAATGATGTACAAGAAACTTTGAGTCACTGACATAAGTAAGTGAGCATATGGGATAAGAGGTGAAAGCATAAGTGGTAATACAAAGGAGGATGGGCATGATAGGAATGACTAACGAAAATGTGTGAAAAGGCCAGTGATGGGTTGGCTGAGGGCCTATGTGACAAGTGGGGCCAAGTTAAAGATCTATGTGAAGAGTGAGTGTTGGACACCAATGTGACAAATGGAAGAGGAGAGCAGGCCTATGTGAAAAGAATGTTGGAAGCCTCTATGACAGAGGTAGAGAGAGTGGAAGCCTATGTGAAGTCATGTAAAGGCCTATGTGACAAATGGAGGGTGATGGGAACCTATGTGGCAAGTGTCGTGAAGATTAGAGGTCTATATGTAAAGAGGAGGGAGGATGGAGGGCTGATTGAAAAGTGGTGGGGATCATGTGACAGGCAGTGCTGCCGACTCTCCTGGAATATCTGGGAGATGCATTTCTACCGGTATCCCAGGAGAGCAGGTAAATCTCCAGCATTGGGCTTTATGCAAATCACACCTCAAGAAGTGGGCAGGACTTAATTATGTAATTTGCGTCATGAAACCATGTCCCATCCCCCAGTAACACTATGAATAGTAGTGTTGATGGCCAGGGGATGGGGCTTCACAGTGCAATATGAATAAACACATCATCAAGCCCCATATCGACATCTTTCTTCCCTCTGAGATCATGGTTGAGAATTGGAGGCCTCTGTTATAAGTGGTGCGAGCTTTGGAGGTCTCTGTGAAAGTGGTACAAGGTTTGGAGGCCTCTGTGATAAGTGGTGCAAGGTTTGGAGGACTATGTGAAAAATAGTGTGTCTTAAGGTTAGAGGTCTAGGTAAAAGAGGAGAGAGGGTGTGGCCTATGTGACAACTGTGCATAGGGATGGTTGGCCAGGGGGTCATAACAGACAGAGACTGTGGTTGCAGACCAGTTGCAGTCCCTGGTTAGAAACTTTAATTTCCGAAATAGTGACATCCAAAAGTTCCTTTTCGGATGTCCCTATTTCGAATATCCTCCAGTTTAGAATTTTTATTTCAGCATGGGTGAGTATGCCGATCAGCACACTCACCCATTCTAATTCGAAAACACTGCTATCCCGCCGCCGCCGCTATCACAGGGACGCAGGGAAAGGTGAGCAGGGAAGGGAGGGTTAGGGTCAGGCTGCAGGGGAGGGAGAGGCTGCAGGAGAGGGAGAGTTAGGGTCAGGCTGCAGGAGAGGGAGGGTTAGGGTCAGGCTGCGGGAGAGGGAGAATTAGGGTAAGGCTGCGGGAGAGGGAGGGTTAGGGTCAGGCTGCGGGAGAGGGACGGTTAGGGTCAGGCTGCAGGGGAGGGAGAGGCTGCGGGAGAGGGAGAGTTAGGGTCAGGCTGCAGGAGAGGGACGGTTAGGGTCAAGCTGCAGGAGAGGGATGGTTAGGGTCAGGCTGCAGGAGAGAGGGAGAGAGGGAGGGTCAGGCTGTGGGAGAGGGACGGTTAGGGTCAGGCTGTGGGAGAGGGATGGTTAGGGTAAGGCTGCGGGAGAGGGAGGGTTAGGGTCAGGCTGCGGGAGAGGGACGGTTAGGGTAAGGCTGCGGGAGAAAGAGAATTAGGGTCAGTCTGTGGGGAAGGGGAGGTTAGGGTTAGGGTAATGAAAGGGGAAGGTTAAGGTTAGAATAAAGGGAATGGTTGGGGTACTTTTTTCCGTGGATCGATTGCTGGCTGGGAGAAAACGTCCAAAATAGGGCCATTCATTCCGCGGGCCCACACCCGTTTTGGACACATGTAAAAGACACCCTCCTAATAGAACACTTTTTATTTATGCAAACATTTTAATCACTTCCTAAAATCCAACACTATAAAAAGATATAAATAAGTAAAAATAATGCAAACAAAAAACAACCGTCTCCTCAATTAATTCAGAAATGATTATTTCAATAGGTTATCTCTTATTTAAATTAGGATTCTATAAATAAATATAATAACGTGTATGCATTTCGAAGTGATTTTCATGTATTACAGAATAACACTAGCCATGAAAGGAAAGGCTAAGGAACAGTTTTTTATTTTTTTTATAAATGTTCCCCATTGTGTCATTAGACAAAAAACAGATGTACTCAGGATCGATAGATGTGATGCCAAATATAACAGTGACCCAGCTGATGGGAAGATTACAGCTCTGGGGGGTTTGTCACTCTGTAACTTACTGTTTTATTATACAAGAACATTTTTACAGCTCCCAGGAAAATGTTGCCAGAATTTCATAGCTATGAAATTCCAGTGAGCGTTGGTAAATATAAATTCAGCTTGTCATATATATCATTGTGTCCTTTCAGATATGCGAAACGGTTTCACTGCTGATGCCATGTCAGGCTGGTAAATGGGACTGGATCTATACCTCTGATGCCAAATCCCTGCTGAAACCAGCCTTCATTGGGGGATGAGGGGAGTCACACAGTCTTCTGTGAGCAGACCCCTACCATTGGAAATCCTAATGATCCTCACTTAAAGTGGGGACCAAAGTTGTAGCTAGAAATTTTATTACCAGGGGGCAAGAAGGAAAAACGGCACCCCCAGATTTCAATTATTATCCAGTTTAACCTTTTATTGGCGCACCACTTTGGTTTTGTGCCCTGGACAACAGCCCCTATCGCATATACCCATCTGGTAGATTGCGAGTCTCTGTACTGAATACTGTCATTACGAAGTAGGGACAGCCGAAAGTTGCTTTACAGCTGTCGCATACTCACCCATTCATTTTTTCGGAAGTGCCACCGCTGCGGGGGGAAGGGAGACTTAGGGTTAGGCTGCCAGGGGGGGTGGAGACTTAGGGTTAGCTGTGGAGGTTGAGACTTAGGGTTAGGCTGCCGGGCCCTTAGGGTTAGGCTGCCAGGGTGGGGGAGTAGAGACTTAGGGTTAGCTGTGGAGTTGGACACTTAGGGTTAGGCTGCTGGGGTGGGGGGGTGGAGACTTAGGGTTAGCTGTGGAGTTAGAGACTTAGGGGCTGATTCGGAGATATGATTTTCACGCAACTAAGGAGCGTATATTTAGGATCTAAGAAAATTTGCATAACTGCGCATGCGTAGTAATAGTGCAACACCGTCTACGTAGCGGTTAGGAGCGTAAATTCGCTAAGAGCGTAAGTTTGAATCGATCGCAAGCACTTAAGATCTTAAGTGCTGCGAAAGTTTAAGATCTTAAGGATTTGCATGAAAATGGGCGGGGGGAGGCAGGGAGATGAGGGAAAGTGGGCGCGGGCAGACACTTAGGATCGCAAATAAACGCTACTACTTCACTTAAGATCTCAAATGACAGCGCAGAGTTAGGGTTAGTCAATGGTGGTCTAACTATAAGATCCACCGCTGTTTGCAAGGGGAGTGACAGTGTTTATGCAGTGGGCTGTAACCTGGTAAGATCTTACCTAAGGCGCGTATATTTGCGATCTTTTTGCAATCGCATCTCTGAATCACCCCCTTAGGGTTAGGCTGCCAGGGTGGGGGAGTAAAGACTTAGGGTTAGCTGTGGAGTTGGACACTTAGGGTTAGGCTGCCGGGGTGGGGGGTGGAGACTTAGGGTTAGCTGTGGAGTTGGAGACTTAGGGTTAGCTGTGGGGGGGAAACTTAGGGTTATGGTTAGGGAGTGGATTGAGGTTAGTTACCTTTCGTGTTCGGTGATCCAAGGATCGTTTGAAATGCCTCTTCAAGGCATAAGCAATTGTTTGTCCAACCAGTTCAGAACTGGCTGTGAGTGAATGGCCGTATTGAAATAGGCCTGGTCACAACAGGGACCCACACTCCATCTGGGGACACATCAAAAGTTGGGATAAGGCACTTAGCACACTCTTACTGTACCATTTATTTCACCTCTTCCTAGTAGCACTTGTACCCCCTGTCTCACCCCGGTATGGAAGTCTGGCTACAGAGGATCGCAATAAGTCATTTTTTTAGTATATAATTTCTTTAAAATAAAAATAAGTTCATGTATTTGATTTAACCAGATCAGGTTACCGCTAGGCCCGACATAAAAGCCTGCCACCTTCCAACCCCCACAACACCATGTTGTGTTTTCTAGGAGACAGATCACAATGGCTCATGATTCAGAGCTGAGATGATGCCTTAAAAGGTCAAAGCATAGTACAATGTACCCTGATAGCAACTAGTCTTCAGTCCTTGCTGCCCTTACTGTATGATACCTCCCCCTCACATACTGTATGCATGACTGGCTTTACCGTCCCACCACAGAAGCCTGGATCCTGGATAGCCAGATCCATTCTGGAAGTCTGTATTGCATGCACGTGATGTATTGTTTCCACATGCAGAAAACATCCACTCTGTGGAGAGGGGAAGGGAGAATCCTCACCCCCTAGAGAGGTGTGGTTTGAAATGATTGATTTCTCCACTCGTACTTAGAAGAGTGGCCTCTGCAACTGCACTACTTTGGAATACCAGAACGGCAAAAGGTAAGTTGTAATAACCCTAACCCTAACCATCCTCTTCTGGAAGCCTAACCCTAACCCTCCCCTAACCCTAACCTTAACCCTCTTCTCTCCATAGTTTAACTCTCCCCTTACCCTAACCATTGTCATCCCGCAGCCTAACCCTAACCTTCCACTCTCTGCAGCCTGACCCTAACCCTTCCTTAACCATCATCATCCAGCAGCCTAACCCTCCTCTAACCATAACAATTGTTGTCCTGCAACCTAACTTTAACCAGAATGGATACCATTTAGAAAATGGACCATTTGAAATGGTAAACTTTACGCAATGTAAATTTTCATTTTTAAAATGTAATCGGGAATGGTGTCGCTGAAATTATGCTTTCAACCTCGTCATCCTCGAAAAACGTCCCTTTGTGCCAGCATTCGGAACCCCTTCCCCAATAGAGACACTAGTCTTTGTACTGATGGGCTTAGGGCTTGCTGAAACAATGATGGCAAGCCCCCAGGACTACATGTATACCTTTAATTTTCCACTAGTCCTAGCTGGTAAACCGAGTGCTGGATTACCATTTGAGTGGAACCATTTCTTATTTTTATTACAATTTTTATTTAGTTCAGATTTTTATACTGAATAGACTCTCCTTGAAATCTATGGCCTGTCCATGGCTGGATTCTTGGGGCCAGATTTACTAAGCTGCGGATTAGAAAAAATAGATGATGTTGAAAAAATAGAGATGTTGCCCATAGCAACCAATCAGATTCTAGCTGACATTCTCTAGTATTTAATAGGAAAGTGAGAGCTAGAATCCGAATAGTTGCTATGGGCAAAATCTCCACTTTTCCAAACCTGCAGCTTAGTAAATCTGGCCCTTAATGTCTACATAAAAATGTTTTACATATAACCTAGACACTAAAAAGAAAATAGCAAATTCAGCAAAAACATAGCATAGACCTATTACCCAAAGCTCCTTAAATATCGATACATATTACACGACCAAGTCAGTAAACAAAACTGGTAGCCGTAAATGGCAATAGACCATCTGTTCACTGACATGTTGTTATCCATTAACAAAAATTTATTTCATATTATTTTGTCCATTCAGCTAATATTTCTTAGGGTCAATATTATTCAACAACGATCTGCACCCATTATTCACTAAAAGTCATTTCTTACAAGAAACAAAATATTTAAACTTTAAATAAGAACATATGGCTTTTCTTCATCCACAGTTATATTAATCATTGACTATTATCTATCATTAATTGTCTGTACTTCAGGTCTAGATTAGTGCCAGTAGGTGTTGGAGCCATTTCTCCTATGCAAATATGTATATTTGCCTAAAGCCACACAGCTGCTTCAGTAGACATTGGATGACACAGCTCACATCATTAGGTTCCTTAGCCGTAATTTCCTAGATCCCTACTTCACTTGCCGTTACAGCTTTCTGTACTCTCTCTCTCATTTCATGGCTCCAGCCAGCATCTGGCCCTTGAGGCACCTTGAGGTTTAGGTCAGAGGTTGGGCTCTCAACTACTTTAACCGTTTTACATTTGTTTTGGTAATCTGATGTTATTTTTTAAGCTTGCACCACTTCTCACCAGTGATTGATCTTGGCATCTCTTAAACTGGCCATAGACTACAGTGATTATCATGCAAATCACTAGCTCCCGATATTTAGAGTCAATCGGCTAACCTCCCTAAACAATGTCCTCTCTCTTATGATTATCATTCCAAAAAGCAGAGGTGAGCGGCTCCAATATCTGGACATTTTTCCTAGATAAAGGTCATCCCATTTCTCGGTCACCTCCTATAATCTTTGTAGCGTGTTAACCTCATAGAATACTTCAGACAACCCAACAATGCCACGCTACCCAATGCTTTCTAAAACAGTGGGAGCCGCTTCTACTCATGCACCATAACAGAGTGGTGTTAGCTGGAGGTATTCAAACCACTCAGCACACCATGGGGCCAGATTTACTAAGCTGTGGGTTTGGAAAAGTGGAGATGTTGCCCATAGTAACCAATCAGATTGTAGCTCTCATTTTTCTATTACATACTAGAATCTGATTGGTTACTATGGGCAACATCTCCACTTTTCCAAACCCGCAGTTTAGTAAACCTGGCCCCATGATTGGAATGGTAAGTGGCCCATCAGTGATGGGTAAAAGCACAATTTATGGACCTGATTCCCAGTTAAGAGTTAAATTGTGAACTTACCTAAATATAGACTTATGGCCAGTGGGCCAGCGTAGCTCTGAATCAGGCCCTACGAATCTTTAAAGCACCTAAACACATGACCAATTCACAGCTAATATGTCTGTACTTACCTAAGGTAACTTTGGAGCACTCCCCCGATACTCCCCCTGTGGCCGGCGTAATTACCCACTGTTACGCCGGCTGAAGGCTACCTTAACTTCAGCTGGTGTAACAG
>WWET01001118.1:58608-68627 GCA_011038615.1 Limnodynastes dumerilii | reverse complement strand
TGAATGAAGTACTGCACATGCGCAGTAGCTCGCAATCTGGACTTAGAAAAATTTCGGTGCCGACATGAGAAACACTGCGCATGTGCAGTGTATTCATGTCGGGACCGGACAGCTGCAGCCCGACGGGACGCCCGGACAGGTGAGTAGTGTTTATTCCTATTTTCTATGGGGTTTATATATATTCATTTATTTTTTTACTTGGGCTCGATTGGGATGTATTCCGACGGTCTCCCCATACATGCCCTCCTTTCCCTCCCCCTAATAACAGCTATTAGGGGGAGGAAAAGAGGGGTATATGGGGACATCGCCAGAATAATGGTCACTAACGCCAGCCTGAGCTGGTGTTAGTCTGATGCCGGGAGACTCCGCTCTGATGTTCTGTAAATATGTGACACTTCATTTTAATGTGATAGGGCCAGTTTTGAAGTGAAAACTGGCCCTATCGCACTAAAAGGATCTCTGTAAATAGACCCCTTGGTCTGGAGAGAGGCGCATTGACTACACATTGCAGTTTTAGCTGTCTGAGAGACAGCACCAATATTAAATCTGCATTACAGCTGAATATTATTGGAGTGAGCTGGTACTGTGCCGGGCTGGCCACCTTACACGGAGGAGATATTTGTCCGGCGAGTTTACAGATACAACGAGGAGAGACGGACCTGTCCCATGCAGTTGGGTAACCTCTTACTTCTGTTTCATATCTGCCATTGAAGAACTTTTCTAAAGTATATCGCAGCTCTACCTGCAGCTTCTGTTGAATTTGCCTCATACATTTGATCAGTCCTAATTGCGGGAACAAACATATCTGCTCCACTTCTATGAGATACAAATGTCATAGCACCTTATTTATTGATTTGTTCATATGCATTATGCATTTGTAATTGTTTTTACTTGTCATTTGTTTTAAATGAGTAAATATATTGCACTGGTGTGTTATCTTTCAGCCATCATAAGCTTTATATATATTTTTTATTACATAATTTGTCACCCACATTTCAGCTCTGTTATTTGCTATTTTCATGTTTATAGATAAGACCAGGCAAAGCATAATGGTACTTTTCCCAACATCTGGAGTGCCAGAGGTTGCCTGTGTCCGTCATATAGCTTATGTGGCCAGCTTAAGTGTGGCCCAAGTTCTTCATTGGACATTGGACATGCTGATCGGTTTGTCAACATAGATTAAAAAAAAAAAAGTACAGGTTCACCCATATTCCGTCAGTGGAGTGGTGACAGCAGTCATTTTTGAACTGTTGTAAAGAAGACAGGGTGGACGCTCCAATGAATATTCGAGTGCTCCAACGAAGACAGGTAAGATTTTCCCCTAACCCTAACCTTTTCCCTAATCCTCACCCTAATCGTCCCCTTCTATTACCTTAATCTTAACTCTAACCCTAACCTTACCCTTCTATTGTCCTATCCTTAACCCTCCATTATTTGTAGCCTAACCCTAATCTTTCTATTCTGTCAGTCATTCACCGTAGCCTGCTACATAATATTCTGCATGTGATGTATTTCGGTACTGGTACAGCTGCAATTTAGCTCCCGGCTGTAGCAGTGTTGAAGGTCGGCCATTATAACTGGCAACTGCAACACATTGGCTTCTACATGGGAGGGCTACCCAAGGGTCAGTAAAGTAAAAGCAATGTGTCCATGCCCTATTCACTGATGAGACCATGCTATTTTTGGCAACTCCCATACTGGGCCTCCAATGTTAGGATGCATGAGGCATAAATACTCTCCAGCACTTACCTAATACAAATAACAGTGATAGAACATAGGCCCAGATGGTAAAATGGAAGCAAAACAAGGAAATACCACAGCGCTATAGAAAAACCGGTCAATGTCACCAATTTGGAAATGGAATAATCGAGCCGCAGATAAAATAATAGAATTTATTTACTAACTAAAATTGAATATATAAAAACAAATAGACCACAACAATCATATAGAATTAAACAATGTGACCAGCATGACTCATATTTAAAGTGCTATTAATTTTACAAGAGGGCTGAGTGAGGTTTAAACTGCAGGTATTGTCATAGATGTACAATTGATGTTGTCTCCGATAGGCAAGAACGCCCATTTGTGACGTGACCATACAGCTGATCTCCTTTGAATTTGTGAAGGGGTCTTCGGTTCCACAGGCGTGAGCTACGGGTGGCCTCCGGTGTGCTCTATTTCATCGCAGCACTGTGGAAGGAGTAATCCTGTCCCTGGACCGCAAGTATTCTACAATTTGGGTTGTTGAACAAGTGAGAGTATTAACACACAGCACGCGACAGTGTGAACTGGACACTGCAGCTCACCTCCGATACGGACCTCCCACATTACCATCGCTACACATATTGTAGTAATTGGGAACTGGATTCTTGTGCTCTAATTCTGGACATTAAGAGACTATAAGAGTCCTACATAAGAGAGACATTAAGTACACCCCAGTGAGCAACCAGACCTATCGGAGACAACATCAATTGTACATCTATGACAATACCTGCAGTTTAAACCTCACTCAGCCCTTTTGTAAAATTAATAGCACTTTAAATATGAGTCATGCTGGTCACATTGTTTAATTCTATATGATTGTTGTGGTCTATTTGTTTTTATATATTCAATTTTAGTTAGTAAATAAATTCGATTATTTTATCTGCGGCTCGATTATTCCATTTCCAAATCGGTGACATTTACCGGTTTTTCTATAGCGCTGTGGTATTTCCTTGTTTTGCTTCTATTTTTATGGGAGAGTAGGCAGGACTCTCCCCTCTACTAGCTGCTTATTCACACACTCAAAACACCCCTGGTGTACTTAGTTACACCTTTTCTGGCAGATGGTAAAATGCCCACTCTCACAGTCTTGGCTTGTGCACGCATTGGGGCACCCTTGATCAGAACAATCACAAGATCCAGCTTCTGACTGGGTGGAGGGGGTGGGGGGCTTGGAGCTCTTAAGATCTGCTACATGGTGTTCTATGAACATGAGGCAATCTCTTCTTCTATTCTCATTTCTGTGAGTTTTTAACATGAATAATCTTTAACCTTGAAGAGGGAAAGCAAACAGGAGTCTGTCAGCACCATCCAAGTCCTTACATAAAGGGTGCAGGCTGTAAGTGGAGCTATAGAGGGAATAAATGATTTGCGTCAGTTTAATGTTCTCTAGGGAGAACGAGAGAGTTTACATTTTAATCATGTTGACGCCTTATAGTTGATTGTCGCTACGTCTCAGCAGCAGATGTTCTCCAGAAGGAGACAGACAACACTTAATGTTCTCCTTTCATTGTCGTCTTCTGAAAATCATCTCTCTGAGACAATGCGCTAATGCTGAAACATGAGAATATTTCAGTGAGTGACTAATATTGCCAGGCGGGAGAGGGTGTCAGGGAACAATGACTTAAAAGTGGATTTGTATTTTAAAATAATGATTTTTTTTTAAAGAAACTTGTAAATGACTAATAACTTGTGATTTTTATATAGCACCTTCATATCACGTAGCGCTTTACAATAAGCATCCATTCACATCAGTCCCAGTGATAAGCTCACAGTCTAAATTCCTATGCAGACCCCACACAGAGAAAGCCTTGTCCGGGAAGGAACGAAAGAAGAAAATTCCGGCAATTGCTGACAATCGAGGTTGAAGAGGGAGGAGCTGCAGATATTGGCAGGACAGCCAATGATGAAATGATCAGTCACTAGCATTTCTGGAATGATTTTTGGGCATTTGAAAATCCATCCTGCCCACACACTAGAACAATAATTGGTCTGATCACCCGATAACTGGATGAATGAAGAGAATGATGACATAAAAGTTCACAGAGGGAAGTTTTGTGTATCCTCTAATGATAAGAGAGGTCTTCATTAAACCAGTGGCTGAATCTGTAGCTCTACTCCTCATTATCTCAGCATGATCCGTAAAGTTCTCTTCTGATTCACAGCACTTGCTCTGGGATTTGGATGACTTTATACTAAGTGGCTGAATCGGCTGTAGGAAAAAGTTAAACAAGGGGCCCACTGGCGAGAGAAGACATAAAGGTCAGACTGGGGAATCACTGCACCACTCAGGGTTATGTGGGTTAAGTATAGTGGGCAAAGGGATGGTGTGATGGAAGTTGGGGGTTAGGTAGGTTAGGTATGTTAAAGTGAGGTTTCTCCTCTCCAGTTACTGATTCTCCCTCACGTAAAACTGTTGATTTTGTAGTTGCTTAATGTGCAATTTTTTTCACCTTATTTTTTAACAGGTTTATACATAGCGCAATCAGATTACATAGCGCTTTACAAAAAGCATTTCACATCAGTCCCAATGGAGCTATAATCTAAGTTCCCTAATGCATACACACACACATACTAACTAGTCAGCAGCCAATTAATTTACTAACATGTTTTTGGACAAGACCAAGCCTGGGAATCGAGCTTACTGAGCCACCACGCTGATCCTCCAAACATTATTGGGCCCAATCCAGAAATAAGTGTACGCCAGTTAACGTGACACAACAATAACATCTGACATGATGTTTATCTGCTTGAAATTCTACTGTGCAAGCTTAGAACTGAAGAGCACACAGTTACGGAAGATTCAGATCTGCTTGTCACTCACAAGCTCAGCGCCGGTCAATAAACAGATCACGCTAGAGCAGAGGCGTGGAGTCTAACCTCAAGCCAGGTGTTCACCAGAGCCACTGATGGTGGGGATGCACTTGGCTGCAGACAAGGGGCAGGTTGCAGCCCACTGTACTAGCACACAGGCATAGAGACGGTGAGGCAAGATTTGAAGTGAGCTGGAATAGTGGTTACAGGTAGTCCTTGCTACTGAGGCTGGTTATAAAGGCAGGGTAGGAGTTTGAACTAGGAGACAGGGCAGAGATGATGGAACACTGGGGCTGGACACTGTGAAAGGCAGGAACCGAGATACCAGTGGAGGGAGTCTGGAAACACATTGAGAGGCTGGAACTGAGGAAAAGTAACCAAGAACCAGGGAGCCAGAACACACAAGCGAGCTCAAGGACACATTTCAGAAGGCTGAGATTACCTGTTGCTCTGACAGGGAAATTATGTGAGTGCGAGATTTAAATGGACCAGGTGAAGAGGGAATCAAGCAAGGCAATAAGTAGCACCTGGGAGGTAAAGCCTGCAGTGATCAGGAAACTGAAGGAATCATGACACTGCTCAAGCATAGGTGGCTTACATTCTGAAGGATGTGTTGAGGGAGAGAAGGGATGGAGGTACTTAGTCAATATGAGGGTTGCCAATCAAATGCACTAGATCCAGAGCCAAATGCAGAATAAAAAAGTGACTGTTTACATCACCTGCTACAGGTCATGTCTAAATCCAGGGTCTGACCATCAGCAACCTATTTCTTACCCTTCTGTTAGGATGTGACAATTCAAACACATTACATAGTGTCAGAAATCACTGCTGATGTATTGAGCTGTTGTGTGTTCATTCATTTCTATATGCGGAAATAAAATTCAGTTCGTTCATATAACAACTGAAATGTTTGCACTTTTTCTACAGCTTATAATACACTGAACAACACTACTCTTGCACAACGTGTTTGGCCAAATAGCTACACTAAGCTTAGCCGCTGTGTGCCTGTACACTACATTCTGTAATTGGTTGTAATCCAAAGCCGCCGCTGTGTGCGCTTTTGGATCGGACATAGTCGCACTATTTTATTAAATGCATCTACATCATAAAGCATTTGAAAAAGTAGCGATTGGTGGCATGATGCGCACTGATATGCGCTCAGCTCTGAATCAGACCCAGTATCGGTAACTTAACAAAAACCCGATCAGGTTTACTTTTGTTCTTACAAATAATGAACAAGGCACATAACAGCCATTATATCAAGCTATTCATTTAAGTTGGTACCTTCCCTTTTACATACAAAACAAAAAGCAAATCCTATTTAATACATAAATAATTTTCACCAAAACCAAAGAACTTTCTATTTATGATATTGGACCTGATCCAAATGCAGCACCAGTGGATCCGGATCCATTACAATCGCTAACTCAGAGACCGCCGGAAGTGCTGATAATCGGATGTATTCTGTTTGTGGCGCTCAGTTGCTTAAGTGCAAAAAGCTGAGGTTTTCTGAAACAACTGCTCTGAAAACATCCATGTTGAGGAATTCTTTCTTTCGTCCTTTCTATTATTTTGTGAAACTTTATAATTGCGTGTCTGACGGTAGTTTCATACTTGAAGGGTTGTAGGTGTCAGGAAGCTTGTGAAGTCTTTGTTCCCTATAAATCAAATTCGCATATGGAGATGCAAATTATGGCTGTATCTTCGCTGTCTGATTTCCACTGCACGATTGTAAACGAGAGTCAGCCACAGATTACATTTCACTTCCAGGCAGACGTTTAATAGGGCTCATTAACGGCATCACCTGTCTGAAATATTAGTGTTCATAAAACTAATGAAAGGAAACTATGAGCGGTACCTTAATGCCAGCTGTCTAGCCTGTGTACCCTAGACAACTAATAGCAAGATAAGATTCTGAAAACACAGCCACAAAGATTAAACACAGCGCAAACAGCACATAATTCTGAGGTAAGCAGTGTAGCAATGTACCAGAGAAATAAAACAAAACAAATGGAATTTTATTACTCGTGTTCATACAAAGCTTCCTTGTTAGGATCAGTACATATAGGCTAGATATTAGTAACTTAATAAGTCATTATTAAATCAGAAACCATACCAGGAGTGTCAAATTGTTCAGATGGAGCAAAATAAAGTTTTGTTTTGGCGCACACAAACCACTCCCTATATTCCTATGTTTACAATTTGTGGGCCAGATTCACAGATACGATTTTACTAATTTTTCCGTGCATATTTTTAGGCTCGGATTAACTGCGTATGCGTAGCAACTTTTTTACGCAAGTTATGTAGGATTAAGGCACGGAAGTCCTTTAGGCACGGATTTCTAATTCGTACTTAGTGACACACGTATGGAGGGGCGTGGTTGTCTTCCATACGCGTGAAGCTACGTGAAAGTGCGAGGGGGGCATTTAAACGGCCTTTAGAGGGCGCGGTTAGTAATGTACGCACATACCAAGCAACTTAGGCACGTAAACACAACCGTAGAGTTAAGTGTGCCCTTTGGAAGCGTAAGTCACCAAAAATCCGTCCAGGCGAGGGGAGTGTCATGGGTATTGCCTTGTAACATAGGTGTGTACATTTGCGAATCTGTCCGTACTAATTTTACATGAATCTGTGAATCCGGACCTATGGCTTCAGGCCTGATCCAGACTTAGTAGCAGAGAGTGAACATACACAAGGGTTCCGTATGTTCGGCTGCTACTAATTCCATACATGAGGGCACTTCCCCAACCCTGCCTTAACTTGTCCACAAGGTAAGGTTAAAAGTGCAGACAAGGACAATCACACATAAGGTCTAAACCCACTGCACTCTGTACAATATACATAGAAAACACAGCACACCGTGCAAATGAAGTATACAGGGAGTTCTGTCTAGCCCCATGCACGGAACGGCTTGACATACGGAAACAATGGTCCTTATTCTGATTTCAGAAGCTCCGGCTACTCCAGCTTCTTACGTGCGTATTTCAGAGAAATAAAAGACTACGAATGCGTAATAGGTTTGTTATACAATCTACGTAGCACTTAGGTACATAGATTCGCAACATCAGGCCTTTAAAGACCCCACCTAGTGATTTCAGTAAAAGGAGGCATGCCAGTGCCACTTCAGGGAAAAGTAGGCGGAAGGGAGGTATGGTAATGAGCAGGGCCGCCATTAGGGGGGGACAGCTGGGATTACTGTCCCGGACCCAGACCTGATGGGGGCCCGCCAATACTTAACTAGCTCTGTAGCAGCAGATATTCTACCGCCGATACTTGCTGTTTAGAGCTTTTTAGTAGCAGGCCAATGCACAGTGGACTACTTCTCTGCGCCCCGGCCCGCTGCTAAAGTGTGTCTGCTGGGCCCCGCCCCTATGTGACGTCACCAATGACATCCCATAGGGTGCGGGGCACGCGGCTGGATCCCGGGACCCGCATGTGACGACGGCGGCCCTGGTAATGAGGTGGGGTGGGTAAGGGGAGCAAGGTAGTGTCCATGTCCATTACATGAGGTAGCCCTATGGCACTCTTAAGTGCCATTAGGCTCTTAAAATGGGGGCGGGTTGTGGGGCTGGATGGAAGAGTTAGGTGCGGATCTGTCCGCACCTAACTCACTCTTAAATCTGAATCTGGACCAATATGTGTACATCCCGCGTTGCAATGCGCATCACAGGGTTCTGGGAATGCACGTTTACTGTACATTACTTGTCATTCTGCAGCCTAGAGCCAGACCTTCCTCTGTGTTGTCTTGGATCCTCCTACTCCGTGGCTCACTTCCTGGCTCTGTGATAACACGCCCTCAAAGAAGCTCTGTTGGGATATAAGCTAATGTGATATTTACTCCATTGTACAATATGGTTACATTTAGCTGCTGGATAGCATATACCTGCGATTGCTAGCGCCAGACAGAAGCTATTGCATTGCACATAAGAAATAATGGTTATGGATAATTCTAATTGTTTTTTATTTATCTTTAACACTTCCACAGGGCTACACCAGCTGCAGAGGGGTGCACTCCATGGAAGATTTCGGAACCCCCATGAAGGTGGTAAACAGGGCCCTCCATCCCTCTATATTACAATCACAATACAACTTACAAACAAGGCTACGCATAGCCGCCGATGTCAACTGTGAAACATAAAACAAGCAACTGAAGAGGGGTAAAAACAAGGCAAAAACACACCCAATCCAATTTTAAAAAGCCCCAAAACAAGCCCAATATATATATCAGGGTTGTCAACTTTCCCGGACTATCTGGGAGACTCACGAAATTTGGCCAGTTCTTCCAGCATCCTGTAAATCTCCCGCAAACTCCGACCCGCTATCAATCACAACTGTAATCTCTAGAGTTACCAGGGATGGGTGACACTTGATGATGTCATAAAGCTCCGCCCATCCCCTGGAACACTAGAGATTACACAAGTGATTGACAAGGGATAGGACTAATTTCACGATTTGCATAAATCGTGTCATTAAGCCCCACCCATTGCAGTAATCTATGGCTTCCCTCCAATTCATTCTATTCTAATCCTATTAACCCTACAACTTAAAAAAAAACAAGAGGAAAAAAAACCAAACCTGATATACACAACCCGCGGCAAGTGAAAAAAAGCAGCGAAAAACAAGCCCAGTGGAATTGGTAACTTTGCCCATAGTCTCTGACAACTGTAATTTCAGCTGCCACTAAAAGTACAACATCTAAAAGATGAGGATGGGTGAGGCGTTTTTTAATACAAAGGCTTCCTGCTTCCTTTGCTGACCTATATTAAACACTAATTCCCTTTGAAGCAGCCCCACCTCCTTCTCTCATTGGTTTATATAATCAGACTGCTAACTCTTCTAAGAAAATCTTTGACTCATAACAATCCTGTCCTGATGATCATGATGAGCATTGAGTTTTTATTAGAGAATGAGAGACTGTGAGGGCTTTACAGTATGTATCTGTTAGGGTAAGCTCACCAGGGCATGAAATCTAACCAGAGACTGGTGTTCACTGGAGCCCCTGATGGCGGGGTCAGGCTTGAAAGCAGATCTCTGGCAGGTGGCGGCCCGCAGTGGCAGATCCCAGAAATGCAGGTGGTACCAGCAACAAAGAGACCAACATAGCTGAGCAATAGCATGCCTGTGAAAAACAGAGATAAAACCCAGACAGGCAGTGGCACAACACGGAGGGCACTCGCTCACAGAAACACTCAGAGCACACACAACACAGGCAACAAGGAAGGCAAGGGAAACAGCCAAGGAAGGGAGAGCACTCAGAAGCACAATAGGAAGAATGCCAGGAGAACGCAGCAATCAGCAATCAGATAGAGCAGTGCTCCTCAACCTTTTTTCCTCCTTGGCACACCTAAGTCCTTCCCAGAATTCCACGGCACACCAAAAGCAAAAATATACAAAAAAGAAGGAATTGCTACGTACATGCACAGAAATAATATTTATTTATTATT
>WWET01001118.1:45796-58390 GCA_011038615.1 Limnodynastes dumerilii | reverse complement strand
ATCATGTGTCTCCAGCTCTCCAGTATTCCCCATTCATGTGTCTGCAGCCTCCCCAGTATCCCCTTAAGGCAAGATCTTCCAGTGCTTTTTCTCCTTTTGGAGGCATTGCACCGCGGTACACTTAACAACACCCTGTGGCACACTGGTGTGCCATGGCACACTGGTTGAGGAGCACTAAGAGACAGGCAAAGAGAGATTCTCTCTGGGCCATTACACACAATCATAGCACCCAGGCAGCATTCTCTACCTGCTTCCTAGCTAACAGCCAGACAGTGAATGGTTGTCAGCATGCTGAATGGTGGATGGCTGAAGCTATCCACCAATCATAGTGCAGACAGCCATGCACTGTATGGAAGCATGTGCAAAGATGGGCAGATGGGTAAGTTATAATTCATTTAGGGGCTAATTTGAATGTGAGTGAGGGGGGAGGGGTTGTATTAAACATCCAGGGTCACTTGCTTATATTTGCCCTCCCCAGGCTAAAAGTTGACAGCTCTCCTCTGATAAGGAGCCTGTTGTTGCATGTTGTATGGAGAAATTTGGATCCTATTGGAGAACAAGTGTAAAAGAGCTAAGCTCGCTGTCCTCACACGTAATGATGGGGACAGCAAGATATGATGAAGTTGGGCCAGCCCAGCACTGGAACAAATCGATTAATTCTCCACAACCGGGGCTTCAATAAGTGGCAGGAAGGAGTGAAAGAGCTGAAACACATCTGTTTTCTTCATATTCCTACCCTCTCTCTCACTTTCCTAAGTAGACCCCTTCATCTATTTCCATTTCTGTAAGTGGCTCCTCTTATACCTGAAGCACTAATGTAATGCAACTCAAGAAATCTATAAAGCAAAGAATTCATTACCCAGATTCCATGTCCTATCTGCTGAGCATCTCTCCTCTTCATACAAACAGCCACAATACACTGTGCAACTCTTACCACCAGAAAGCCGAGCCTTGTCTGCATCATTGCAGCAACATCTGTCCTGCAAACATTTTTGCTGTGTAAAAGATAAATTAAATATCATTAATAATCAATCTGAATTACAGACAAACTGTTCTTCTTTGTAGGCAATAAGGTCGCAATGGAAAGGAATAAGCGATCAAAGCAGCTTGTGCAAGTCTCCTAACATCACTAATTCAGGAATAGGCCCAAGGGACCGGATCCAGAACTAATATCGCCAGGGGAGTCACGCACGTCATTTGTGTAAGTCCCTTGACAAGTAATGATGGGTCCCTTGGGCCTGTTCCTGAATTAGTGACGTTAGGGGACTTACACAAGCTGCTTTGATTGCTAACATCGGAACTCAGTTCCATACGTTAGAAGGCACGATCAACAAGGGAGGATAGGCATTCAAATGAGTGGTCAGGGGTGGGGAAGACCAGATATGTATTGATCCATGTCCAGATTTATGCATTTTATTAATGCATAAAAGTTAAGTGGTGGGAATCCCTGGACCGATGACTGTCATTGAGAAGCAGAGACAGATGAAAGTTCCTTTTCAGCTGTCTCTATTTTGAATGGCAGCCATTTTAGATTTTTTTAAATGAATGGGTGAGTATGCGATCGGCATACCGGAGAGGTGAGTATCCTCTCCTGGAACTTTTAGGCTTAGGGGGAGGATTAGGTTTAGGCTCTGGGGAAGGGAGGGTTAGGGTTTGGGCCATGGAAGGAGGGGGGGGGTTTAGGGTTAGGCTGCAGGTAAAGGAGTCTTAGGGCTAGGCTGCATGGAAGGGGGTTAGAGTCAGGCTGTGGGGAAGAGAGGGTTTGGGTTTGGGTAATAGAAGGGGAGGGTTAGGGTAAGGATTAGGGAGAGGGTTCAGAGCTCCAGGGATCAGTTGCTATACCTCTTTCGAGGCAGAAGCAAATGTGTAGCCATCCAGTTCTAAACTGGCTGGGGGAAAATGGCTCTATCGAAATAGACCTCTACCCAAAGTTAAGGCAGGGTTCTGGACTCGGAAGAATTACTATCGATAGAGGGAAGTGATGGGGACATGTACTCCTCTCCACCTTGCATAATTTCACAACCATGCACCGTTGCACGTACGTAAAGCGTACCGGGTTCTGGATCCAGCCTGAGATGAGTACCGCCATGCCAATCCCCCCCCCACCCCCCCGCGCACGCTCGCTGGGCCTGGGAATGGCTCTATCGAAATAGACGGGGACCTCTACCCAAAGTTAAGGCAGGGTTCTGGACACGTAAGAATTACTATCGATAGAGGGAAGTGATGGGGACATGTACTCCTCTCCACCTGGCATAATTTCACAACCATGCACCGTTGTACGTACGTAAAGCGTACAGGGTTCTGGATCCAGCCCGAGATGAGTATCACTGCCATCCTCCGCCCCCCACCCCCCGCGCACGCTCGCTGAGCCTGGGACAAAAGTCTTGGCAGTCCTCCCCTGATGGCGGCCTTCACTGCACACACGGACACAGTCCCAGAACGGGGCGTTTTTTGTTCTCGCCGAGTGGAAAGCGCCTCCTTCTAACAAGCCTGGATCCCGTCCAATATTGGCACTACAGGTTTATCATTAAGAATAAGGAATTGCTGACTGGCCAGTGCTGTGCAGCAGAAAGATAAAGAACACATTGCTACATGGAGATATTTGTTCTGCAGTGACTGGAAAGCAGAAGTAATATGTTTTGCCAGGCTCAGATCTGCCATAGAGAACTCAGCAGTGTATCGGAAATGGCTTGGAAGAGATGGTGCGGGACCTCTTCCAGCTGGTGTCATTCCAGGACTTGTTCTTTGGAAACTGTTGTTTTATCGTGGGTCGTAATTGTCACGCTTTAGTGCCTGCTTTATGATTTAAAAAGTGTGTGGTTCTAGATAAACACAAAGCACCGGCATTTGTATTTAAATTCCATGCGGAGGAGACAATATGGAACTTCTACTGAGGCAACTGTTCTCTTTCCAGCTGTTCAACAATGGTTTCAGAGCTGCAGTGTGAATAAACTATAGATACGTCTCAGAGCCGGCTTAGTTTAAAAAAAAAAAAAATATCATGTTAGATCACATGTAGAATAGGGTCCAGTCTTATTGGTGTTTTCCAAAAATTGCAATCTGAGGTCCAGATTCATAGTTATGTAGTTTTCGTCTTACGTACGTTGTTTTAAGAATTGAGCTACTACGCATGCGACGTAGCTTTACTCTATCTACGTACCATTTCTGTACGTAGATTACATAAGCGCGGTCTTTAGACTTTTACAGAAATGGTACGTAGTTCGTGTAAGTAAGCTACGACGCACGTATAGTAGTCCTTTGTCCCGCTACTTCTAGATCTTGCATGGGAATCTGTTTTGTGTGTTATGGCTGCAGAAGGCTTTGAAAACAGATGTTTTGAGTGCACTTATTGGTACCAGATGTGGTTTGCTGGTTCATTCCCCCCAAAAGACCATCTTTGAGCATGTCAGAAAGCGGTGGTGATGCGACTCCTGGAGTTCCGAAAAGTCATCTGCTGAAAGGCAAGTCTTATTTACCAACCCTACCCTCCATGCCTAATCCTAACCTTCTCCCTACACCCTAATCTTATACCCACCACAAACACTGAAGCCTAACCCTAACCCAATACCCAATTCCTATAGCAATTCTCAGCTGCCGGCAGTATCATCTGAAACAGGGGCGGCCAGACTGGCAACTGCATCCTGGAGGTACCTTGATGCTTGGCAATTGTGAATTCTTTAATATAATTATGCTGTCTCCAATGTCTGAACATGCTGGCACATAGGGCCAGATTTACTAAGCTGCAGGAAATGCAAAGTGCCCATAGCAACCAATAAGAATCTAGCTTACATTTTGTAGTATGTAACAGGAAAGTGAGACATAGAATCTGATTGGTTGCTATGGGCAATATCTCCCCTTTTCCTTTCCTGCAGCTTAGTAAATCTGGCCTGTAGTCATATGTATCACTTGCTTGGATACAGAACCTTTCCTGTCAAGAAAGGCCCTTGCCAGGGGGAGTGAAGGGAAGGGGTACAGGGGGGCACCTGTACGCAGCCTGAATCTCTAAGGTGATTTGATGCCCGCCCGCTGTCCTGGATCACACTGATTCCTAGAAATAGTCCAGCTCCAGGTCTCCTTTGAGCTGCCTCCCAGAAGGGTAGCATGTTCATCAGGATGGAGGATCAGCTATGTGGTGTCTAGGGGTGCAGTGCCCTTGCATTCTGTTGAAGGCTTGCACTGCTTCCATTGGCTATGTGGTCATTGTAATTAATATATTACACCTGAGTCTTTTTCATTCTTGGGAGAGTTTTATTAATATTCTTTAAGACAATATACAGTATAGTATAAAATATGGAGGTGCTTTCATTACACTACCTGGTACAGGGCCGGAGCGTGACAGGCTCTGACCCCATAGCAAGGAGGCGGGGACTGAGTCTAGATGGGTGGGGCTGGGCATAGCCATGGTACACTCATGTAGTGCTGAGCGCTGTTCTAAGCCGTCAAACTCTGATGGCTTGCTTACAGTGCAGGGGGAGTGGCTCGTAGCAGCTACACCTCCAATAGTCACATGGTATGAAATGCGGCTTCTTGTATTTTTTTTGTCTGTGAGCCAGGCCTTCTCTAGAATGGAGTTTGTGAGCCAGGCCTTCTCATCCAATATCAGTGTCTGACCTCATAAATACTCCACATATATATTTTTTGATCTAATGAACCACGCTCCCTTTTTAGCAGCGGTCACCAATACCTCTCGAGGTATACACCTCTTATACCTCAAACTTAGTAATACCAACGTTCCTCAAAATAGGAACACCGGACAAACTATCATAAATATTAAATACACAATAGGGAATTAGTGTCCGTGCTAAATAGCAATGTACCTTCTATTTTAATGTTCAGAAACTGTCTCTGATGAAATTCTGTAACTTTTAGTCCTTTATTTTTCCTTTCTTTGTTTCCTTATACTTCCCAATTTCTTTCTCTTGTCTTCCAGATTTCCGTTCCTCCGGGAAAAACAGAAAAGAAAAAACCTTGTGTAGCAACATTTTAATCAGGTGAGTATCACTGTGCAAAAGATGCTTACTCACATTTCATATATCTTGTTTCATAGACTTATAATGGTTTCTTTCCCATGCTCTTCCCTTTAAATTTCACTCTCTCTCCCTCAGCATGAAATAGAAAGAAAGGCAAATTCTTGTGCAGCACAACACAGGTAAGTTTAAATCACACAATCAGTCCTACTTACACTCTCTGGGCCTGATCCAGAACCACGCCGATGCGCTGTGCTTACTAACTCTCCCAGACACTCCCCCTGTGCGAGCGTATTTTCCCTTGCTTATGCCGGCTGAAGGCTACCCTAACTTTAGCCGGCCTAAGCAAGGGAAAATACGCTCACACAGGAGCAGTGGTACACTAAGCCCTCCCTCCCTCATTAAACTAACTCCCCCCGCCCACCTTCACTGACCTTAACGTAGTAACGCTGGGCAACATCTGTCCAGCGCATGCGCAGATCGGCTTTTCAGCCGATCTTACCCTTACGTCCTTTGTAGCTAGGACGGCGGGCGTAGTTCTGGATCAGGCCCTCTGTGTCTTGTAGGAAAGACTTATAAAGGTTTTAATCCGTCTCCCTCTCTCTCTCTCATACACACAAGGTAATTGTGTTTCCCCTCTCCGTCCTCCGTTCAGATCCTCCTTGAAAATAAAAGGGGCACAGCTCTCCTTGCGCAGTAACCAATGGCAACGGATCAAAAAACAATTAAGATATAACTCACATTTGACCCCCTTGGGGTCCTGCTTTTCAAATGTATCTCTTTTATATGTATCCTCTCTTCTTCCCGTTCCAGTCTTATGGGGAAAACCACACGGGCTTTCCAAAACAGTATTTTTATTAAAACAACCACAATCCATAAAAAGTATTCCTAAACAATGAAGTCCTCCTACACGTGGATTCCTTCTTCTCCCCCTCTAACAACCGAGGGAACTACCTATAAGAGCCTCACAGAAGTGCCCTAGGTCCCGCTGTCCTCTAAGCTAGTAATTACCGATACCTCCTCGCTCTACTGGTGTGTATTGCAAAAAGGGCAATGAAAAAACACACTTTCGGGGAGGGAGAGGGAGCAGGGTATCTAGGTGGAGGGTAACGGGTGGTTCTTACTCTGGGTACTCAACCGACGCGTTTCAAGCACGCTTGTGCTCTTTCTCAAGGTTTAATAACCCTTAGGGGAATTTTCGTTGCCTTTTAAAGTTTTTTACTCTTCCTGTTAATTAGAAAATCAACTCCTTTCATCCAGGTATCTTCAAAACATCCTATTGTCATTACAGTCCCTGTTGGTGTAATGGTCAGGCTCTGAATTCTTTTGTCCATATAGCATGTATGTATATATACAGTATATATATATATATATATATATATATATATATACACACACACACATGTCCTTTAAACAAGTCACCTTTCCTGACCATACCCACAGGTTTGGAGGTGATTTGAGTGCGTCTTAGGGCTGGAGAATGGAAATATCCTATCCCAGGGCTCTGCGCACAGAAAAAAGAACGCTATACGCATCTCAGCCAGAGATATATATATATAGACACACACACACACAAAGAAGAGAGGTGCACCTGCTTCAATTCTATAAAATATCACAACCATATACAAGTATGAGGAGAGGGGCAGTGGGAGTTTATTAAACCTAATGTTGCGTAACCTGGGTACGTTTGCATACGTAAAACGTCCTTAAGTCTTGATCAGGCTCTATGAGTTTAATTAATCTGTTGCTCCTCCTTGCAGGCCCTCACTGCCAACCGGGAGGTACAACAGCACTAAGCTGTCAGCTGAAGGATATGTCCACGCATGCACAGATTGGACAGCGGAATACACAGACAGCAACCGCGCTGCACAATTGCCAGATCCGTGGCACAGGTTCCCTCATTTAGCATTCTGCTGACACCCTTGTATATTTGGAATCAGTGGTTGAAGTGGAAATTTAGGAGTAGCGGTATGAAAACATAGAAATAAAAGAAGTGAATGGAGATATATAGCTCTGCAATTTAATCAGTGGGAGAAGTAACGGTATGGCTTCCCCCCGTATACCCCTCACTTCGAGCCCTCTATGGAATAAAATATTCTGCAGCTTTTTCTAGGACTTATTTGGCTTTTTTTTTAATCATCGGCTTACACAGCACTGTTCAATGAAGGTCAGTACACAGGAAACAGTACAAAAGAAATTTAGAGCGCATTCATCGACAATGAGACGAGGGCTTGGTCTGACACAGTTCTTGGCCCAGAAGGGCATATTTCAAGAGGTAAAATAGATTTTTACGACGCTATTTTGGGTCTGTCACAGTCTCGCATCCCCCACCCGCTCCGTTCCTTTTGCTCCTGCAGCGTGTATGAGAAATTCTCTATAAAAAGGATATTTATAAAACTTGGCAGTTGCATCTAGAAAGACAGAAGCACTTAATGATCTTTGTGCGAGCTCGCAACAAACGGATGTGTCTTTAAATGGCTGCCAGAACTTTACTTACAAGGTCAGAGTCTTGCACGAGCCGGCAAAGCGATTGTATGAGAGTAAGGGTGAAAGGTTCAGTGCTGTACAGACACATGAGGAATGAAATCACTTGGTAAGGGTTTCTAGAGTGAGAATCAATAACTCTCTGGAAATCTTTAAAACAACCATAGTAAAAATAAATAAATAAATACAATTCCTTTCCTTGTCCTCGCTAAGTCTCCCTCCCATCTGTTCCTATCAGAGCTAAAGATAACGGGTGGCACTCTAAGCCCCAGATTTACTAAACTGCGGGTTTGGAAAAGTGGAGATGTTGCCGATAGTAACCAATCAGATTCTACCTGACTTTCTCTAGTATGTAATAGGAAAGTGAGAGCTAGAATCTGATTGGTTGCCATAGGCAACATCTCCACTTTTCCAAACCGCAGCTAAGTAAATCTGGCCCCAAATGTTCATTTTACATACAACACCCTAATGCGCTCATAATGTTAACAATATAAAGTCAATTAATATCAGGTTTTCATACACACTTACCTGTCCACACTCATACCGAACTTCCCTTGTCCCTGCTCCAGTGCTTTCACTCCTTCTCCTGCTGATCATGTACCACCTGCTACTTATTACTGTTTGTCCCACCGCTTGGCGCTGCTGCTGCTACTCACCGTCACTGTCCGCTGATCCCGTCACCCCTGATTCTGCTGCTGGCGCTGCTGCTGCTTCTCACTGTCACTGTCCGCTGATCCTGTCACCGCTGATTCTGCTGCTTCTCACCGTCACTGTCCGCTGATCCTGTCACCGCTGATTCTGCTTCTGGGCGCTGCTGCTCCCTCACTGCTGATTCTGTTACTCTGGTAAGTCATTTATCAGGGGTTAGGATTAAACATGAGGCCAGATTTACTACGCTGCGGGTTTGAAAAAAGTGGAGATAATGCCTGTAGCAACCAATCAGATTCTAGCTCTCACTTTCTTTTTACATACTAGAGATTGTCAGCTAAAATCTGATTGGTTGCTATGGGCAACATCTCCACTTTTCCAAACCCGTAGCTTAGTAAATCTGGCCCTTGGTGTTTTGGTTTATATTTGAGGTATAAAAAATAATAGTATGACAGTTGTTAACAAACCTTAAACCTAAACAATTTGGTGCTGATGTAACTGTCAACACAGGGGTGGATTGGCCACAGGACTTACAGGGAATTTTACCGGTAGGCTGGGGGTCTTTGGGGGCACCCAGCAGCCCCTCTTTTGTTTGAAGTGAACTATTATGTTCACAGTAATGAGTGGTAGTCACTAATATGATGCCTCTAGGGATGGAGTTCCCTTGGACGCTCTCTGTATCAGAGGGTGGTCACTAGAATGTTCTCTCTATTGGGCTGTGGTCTCAATGCACCCTGGCAGCTGCTGGTCTCAGACAATTTTATAAACAATGTTAAATAATACAGTTCCCTTTTTAAAAAAAATTATAGAAAATTTATTTGATCTAAATAAAAATCTAAAAACAATAAAAAAACATCTAGTTTTTAGATATGATTGCTGGATAAGTTTCATAGTAATTTATGAATCAAAATGCCAGTTGGTGGTGGAGTAAAAAGTATTCTTATTGTTCCATATACATAGTAGCTACTGAGATACTAATACAATAAAAAGAGCAACAAACCTAAGTATACTAAACAGACAATTCTGCTGCTATTTTGTCCAATAAAAAGAGGGTCTACAGTCTTTTAAGGAAAAATTGTATGAAAACATTTTAGGGCCTGATTCAATTGCCTGCGAAGACGGGAAAAAGCAATTAGTGCGCCTATTCCCGTCTATTACGGTAAGTAAAAATCCGAAATTTTAATGAGCAACTCTATGATGTGTGCAAAAAAGCTCTAATGCGAGACCCAAGGGAGCTCTGAAGATGTTGTAGTCAGAGGATGAAATGCTGCAAACCCCTGGTTGGGATAATGGGCCAGATCCAGAGCTACGTCCGCTAGTGTATTTACGATAGCTGGAGATGTAAAAACGCTATTTTGTAGGTATTGCGCATGAGCGGCAGATGTTACAACCTGTAACTCTGAATGTACATAACCGCCTAGTATCAAAAGCGTAACTACGGACAAAGGGGCGTGCCAGCCATAATACACCTGTAATTACGCTTAGGAGGCGGGGTGAGTCATTTAAATCGTACAGTATGGGCGTGCTTAGGCGTGTAAGTACGTACAGCCATTACGGACGACAGTAGTTACGCATTGAAAAGTTAAGGTAGGGTTTGGAAAGCGTAAAATGGCCAAAGTACGTACGAGCAAAGGGAGTGCCTAGGGCAGTGCATAGTAATTACGCTACACGTTGCAATGTAAATGAGAAATAGGTCTGGATCCAGTCCAATGATCCAAGAGCCGTGTTCACCTCTGACGCGTTTCAAGATAAATCACTTTTCTCAAAGCAGTTGCTGTGATACACAAGTGCACACAACTACGCTATGCACACTAGAAGATAGGGGGCGGCTGTGATTGCATGCGATGGAAGGGCCTTACAGGGGAACAAAGGGGTTGACTATAACATTTGACAATTTGCAGTAAGGATGTTCCTGCAAAAGAGCTAAATCCAGACTCAAGGGTTAGCATTATAAGCATAATTAGAATGGGGCTTTGCAAATGCAGACCCACTGTATTTTATATGAGGATTATCGACTGAAGAGCTTCAGCTATTGGTAGTCTCCTCTATAACCATTTATAGCGGACAAGTTAGAAAGTAATTTTTGTGACATTCACTCGACAACTCTGACATCCTCAACCACAGCCTAACCTTAACCCTACCTTAGCCCTAACACTAACATAAACAATTAGCATAATACTCACCAGGCCATGTCGCGTCAAGTCCTGAAGTATCCAGGTTTCCTTGTTGAGTGTCGACGTAGGGACGCTGGGGGACGTCCCCTCCAGCGTCCCTACGGCGCTGCTACGGACACCAGATCGCAACATCTGCCCAGCGCCTGCGCAGATTGGCTTTTCAGCCAATCTTACGCTTACGCCCGCCGTCGCTAGGACTGGATCAGGCCCATTGAATCCAACCCCACGTGTCAAAACTGCCCGTTATATATCTATGTATCAAAATGTGTCTGTCAGCTGACCTAAGAGATCCTTGATGACCAGACTAAATGCTACCAATGCGCATTACAGGGTAGTTACATTGTACTGTATAATATAACCTAATTTTATGAATAGTGAGACAAATCCAATAGCAATGTTATCACATAAAATTATTAGAAATGAATGCTTTCTTTAAAAATAATAATAATAATTTGGGGAACTGTGTATATTACATATTTGTCAACAGCATGATACAACAGCAGCGATCTGATAACTGTAAAGCTGTGTTTGTAATGGGTCAGAAATAGGTGACGGGTCTCCCTGGACTTAGACCTGCGGCTGGTGTAATTATTTTGACGTAAACAGGGCTTTTTCGTAGCTGCGTCCAAATCTGGATCGGGTGTAATCAGGATCAGGTCCCTTACTGTACACTGACTATGTACCTCCTGCTCCTCCTCTTTTTCCTCCCACAAAGTGCTCTTTAGAAGGCAATTCAGATAGCTGGATGGGGCGCTCACCACGGGATTGGGCCCTTTCTGTGTAAGGTTTCAACCACATAGAATATGGAAAGAAAGGAAAAATTAGAGACCAAAAATGTTATACAATAAATATAAACCAATCAAAAACAATTAAATGGCATCACATACATGGAGTTACAGGAAACCCATAGCCAGGGTGGATGGTACGTCAGTATTCACTGTCCAAAAAAGCTCTAATGCCAGACCCAAGGGAGCTCTGAAGATGTTGTAGTCAGAGGATGAAAGGCTGCAAACCCCTGGTTGGGATAATGCGCCAGATCCAGAGCTACGTCCTCTAGCGTATTTACCATAGCTGGAGATGTAAAAACGCTATTTTGTAGGTACTGCGCATGAGCGGCAGATGTTACAACCTGTAACTCTGAATGTACATACCCGCCTAGTATCCAAAGCGTAACTACGGACAAAGGGGCGTGCCAGCCATACGACACCTGTAATTACGCTTAGGAGGCGGGGTGAGTCATTTAAATCATACAGTATGGGCGTGCTTAGGCGTGTAAGTACGTGCAGCCATTACGGACGACGGTAGTTACGCTTTGAAAAGTTTGGAAAGCGCAAAATGGCCAAAGTACGTACGAGTGAAGGGAGTGCCTAGGGGGGTGCATAGTAAATACGCTACATGTTGCAATGTAAATGAGACGTAGGTCTGGATCCGGCCCAATGATCCAAGAGCTGTGTTCACCACTGACGCGTTTCAAGATAAATCACTTTTCTCAAAGCAGTTGCTGTGATACACAAGTGCACACAACTACGCTATGCACACTAGAAGATAGGGGGCGGCTGTGATTGCATGCGATTGGAAGGGCCTTACATTGGAACGAAGGGGTTGACTATAACATTTGACAATTTGCAGTAAGGATGTTCCTGCGAAAGAGCTAAATCCAGACTCAAGGGTTAGCATTATAAGCATAATTAGAATGGGGCTTTGCAAATTCAGACCCACTGTATTTTATATGAGGATTATCGACTGAAGAGCTTCAGCTATTGGTAGTCTCCTCTATAACCATTTATAGCGGACAAGTTAGAAAGTAATTTTTGTGACATTCACTCGACAACTCTGACATCCTCAACCACAGCCTAACCTTAACCCTACCTTAGCCCTAACACTAACATAAACAATTAGCATAATACTCACCAGGCCATGTCGCGTCAAGTCCTGAAGTATCCAGGTTTCCTTGTTGAGTGTCGAGTGGGTGCTACAATCGATTGAAGAATCATCTATCCAGTGTCACTGTGGATCTGGCATCACAAGGGTTTCAAGCTCCCATTTGTTGCACAGGTAAGCATATGATAAGTGACCGTATCCCTTTATAGCAGCATCACTAAGCAGCATTCAGGTGGGCACTAATTACAAGTGTTTGGGGTTTTATCATTCAGGTGGGGGCTAATTACAAGTCTTTGGAGTTTTATGAATTGAAGCTTTTAAAGAAGAGAACTGGACATTGTTGCCCATGGCAACCAAAAAGCATCTAGTTATCATTGTCTAGAATGCTATAGAGAAATGGGAGCTAGAATCTGTTTGCTTATTATGAGCAACACCACCTC
>WWET01001118.1:12457-34508 GCA_011038615.1 Limnodynastes dumerilii | reverse complement strand
GTTTCCACAGTCTGTGTTGATTTGGGGAGCCATGTCATCTGCTGGTGTTGGTCCACTGTGCTTTATTAATTCCAGAGTCAACGCAACCGTCTACTAGGACATTTTAGAGCACTTCATGCTTCCTTCAGCAGACAAGCTTTATGGAGATGGTGACTTCATTTTCCAGCAGGACTTGGCACCTGCGCACACTGCCAACAGAACCAAAACCTGGTTCAATGACCAGGGGATTACTGTGCTGGATTGGCCAGCAAACTCGCCGGACCTGAACCCCATAGAGAATCTATGGGGCATTGCCAAGAGAAAGATGAGACATGTGACCGAACAATGCAGAAGAGCTGAAGGTCGCTATTGAAGCAACCTGGTCTTCAATAACACCTCAGAAGTGCCACAGGCTGGTAGCATCCATGCCACGCCGCATTGAGGCAGTAATTCGTGCAAAAGGGGCCTAAACCAAGTACTGAGTACATATGCATGATTATACTTTTCAGAGGTCTGACATTTCTGTATTTAAAAACCTTTTTTTTTATTTATTGATTTCATGTAATATTCTAATTTAGAGATTTTGATTTTGGGGTTTTCATAAGCTGTAAGCCAAAATTAAAACAAATAAAGGCTTGAAATATCTCTTTGCATGTAATGAGTCTATATAATATATTAGTTTCAACTTTTAGGCTGAATTACTGAAATAAATGAACTTTTGCACGATTTTCAAATTTTTCGAGTTTCACCTGTATTCCAGCTAATTATTATAGATTACATGTCCCCCCTGCATAAAACATAACCACCCATAAAACCCCTCACTCTCAGCATTCCCGTCAGAGCAACAGGTAAACTGCCTGATGATTTGTGTCCTCGATGCTTGCTGGTTCCAGGTCATCCGTTACCAGAATTTATCGCGTACAGTGTTCTCCATTGGTAATCGCTGTTCCTGTAACAGTTTGTTCTCAGTCACTGTGCTCCTGTATCTCTGATTCCAGCTCCGCCGTGCCTCCGGTTGCTGCTGTTATATCCAGCTTCTGTAACAGTACCTCTGCTACCTGTAGCTACTACAACTGTACACCTTGAATTCCGTTACACCAGTTCAATGTCTATGGACTTGTTCAGAGGGCTGCAACCTGCCACATTCTGTAGCCAAACTCATCGCCACCATCAGAAGCTCTGGTGAAAACTAGGCTTGTGGTTAGACTCCGTATCTCTGGATCGGTGTGGTCCATATACAGATCAGCGTTGAGTTTTAATAACAAACACACAGTAACACAATCAAACTTATGACAACTACTGGAAATGTAAATCCATGTTACTGAAAGGAAAAAATATTAAGTTTACTTTTATTTAAACAACTCTGCTAAAAAATGTAGCTAGGGTATTGGTTCCTGCAACACATCCTTATAGTTATTTTATATGACGTTTCATTAAGGTCCTTGTGTGTGGTTTCAAATACCTGTAATTAAAGAGTGAGAATTTCAACAATAGAAAAATTCACAAATGCTCCAAGCTCAGCGGAGACCCAAATATGGATCCAGCCTACTGTGTGAGTGAGGCCACACTCCCTGCTTGCATGGTCTTCCATGAACAGACCCCTACCATAAAGTCCTCTCTTAAAATGGAGATGCACTAGAAGACTGAATATAGCCGAGAACGTTAAGAGTGGCAGTTATGTAAAATTGAAATGCCTCCCACCAGCACTAGCACCTATGACATGGTTGTAAAAGCATCTCATTGTAAATCACTTCAAAAGCATAGATCCAGATCTGTAGAGAAATCATGGTGTGTGCACCATCAGAAAATGCTGGAAAGGTAAACACCACCATTGCGGATGTCTGGATCTGGTGCATTTACACTGCTCAAAAAAATAAAGGGATCACTTAAACAACACAATGTAACTCCAAGTCATGCCCAGGCGTTGTAGGGAGGTCATACAGGCACGTGGAAGCCACACACACTACCGAGACTCATTTTGACTTGTTTTAAGGACATTACATCAAAGTTGGATCAGCCTGTAGCGTTTTTCCACTTTAATTTTAAGGGTGACTCCAAATCCAGACCTCCATGAGTTAATAAATTTGATTTCCATTGATAATTTTTGTGTGATTTTGTTGTCAGCACATTCAACTATGTAAAGAACAAAGTATTTAATAAGAATATTTCATTCATTTAGATCTAGGATGTGTTATTTTAGTGTTCCCTTTTTTTTTTTAGCAGTGTAGTTGTGAAGAAGGTAAGGGTGCGTAGCTTCCTTCTTAACAAGGAAACTATGCACGGACCTTTCCTCTCCCCCGCTAATCTAAATCCCTCCCCCTCCCACTTGTACCTAATCACCCCCGAGGCGGCATTAAGCCACCTCTTTCTACTTAAATTACGTACCTAACTAAGATAAGGTTCTGCTTCTTAGGTGTGAACCCGGTCTTATGTTTTATAAATGTCAAAATTGTGTTAATATTGGTACTTTTGTACTTATGTGACTCAAATGCGTGCACAGTGCATAACTGTTAAATAAAAAATACAAAAAAAAACAAAAACCAAAAAAAAAAAAACCCTTCCCATAGGGACATTGGGGTAGATCCAGAACTACGTTTGCCGTAAGTTTATTCGCGGTGTGTATTTTCATGCGCGTAAATTCACTACACTCCCCTCGGCACGCGCCTTGCACGGACGTATTTTGTCAAGATACGCTTCCCAAACCCTACCTCCCCCTCCCACTTGTGCCTAATCACCCCCGAGGCGGCATTAAGCCACCTCTTTCTACTTAAATTACGTACCTAACTAAGCTAAGGTTCTGCTTCTTAGGTGTGAACCCGGTCTTATGTTTTATAAATGTCAAAATTATGTTAATATTGGTACTTTTGTACTTATGTGACTCAAATGCGTGCACAGTGCATAACCCTTCCCATAGGGACATTGGGGTAGATCCAGAACTACGTTTCCCGTAAGTTTATTCGCGGTGTGTATTTTCATGCGCGTAAATTCACTACACTCCCCTCAGCACACGCCTTGCACGGACGTATTTTGTCAAGATACGCTTCCCAAACCCTACCTTAACTTTTTCCAACGTAACCGCTGTCATACGCACACGTATGGGCTGAACGAATTTACGCAGCTAAGCACGCCCATACTGTACACTTTAAATACCACCCCCCGCCTGCTTCACGTATTTCAGAGTAACGTAAATTTGGCATGCCCACACGTAAGTATTTACGTGACACATACGTGAATGGCCCATACGTTCACAATTACGCTACGTGAATGTGCGTATTTTCTATGGTGCGCATGCGCAGTGCATTCTAAACAGCGATTTTACGTCTCCGCCACGCGTAAATTCGCTTCGAAGCGTTGTTCTGGATCAGGCCCATTGTTATACCTACCAATCAGGATTCTGCAAAACAGCACACAAAGGAATCATTGATTGGCAGCACCTTCACCTGTCGCCCACAGCTTAATTCTTATATAATCTGTCCTACATATGACAAGCTGATGTAAAGGAGTGGTCTGCTACATCCATTTAGGCAGGTAAAACCACAAAACTAGAACTAAATAATAATTTGCAATTAAATATATCTAAATAAAGAAAAAACTAAATTTTCTGTGGTTTGCAACACTTGTTTATTAAGGTGAAAGGTGCGCACCTGCAGCCGTCATTGCAAATTCATATGGCAGCAAGTTTTATTACTGAATTGCAAACATAATATGACTACTAATTATCAGCGTCTCTCCGATAACACATTCTCATCTGAATGGACTACATATCTGACTTAGAGAAGACCTCTAAAAGAAAACTGGAATCCCATATGTGGACAAATGTGTAAAACAGTAACATAGATAAAGTGTATCCAAACTTGAACAGTAAAAGAACATTGAAATACGGTGTTAAAAAAAGTTTAAAGTAGATTGCAACCAATGCAAATTGGGAAATTGCCTCAAAGAACCAACTGAACATACAAACTAATGCTTATTCCCATGTATTATAACATTTTATAAATTTAAGGACACGAAAGCACAATCAATCCCATAAGAAAAACTGTTCCATAAATATCAAGGCCATAAGTCTAGGAAACATTTACAATAATCCAAAATGATGTGAAAAGTCATCTTTTAGAAAGGATAAGAAGTTTTTATTTGCGAAAAACTTTCAAAAACGTTCGGACCGGTGAGTCCTCCATGGGTGTGAAAGTTCTGGTTTCTGTAATAAAAAGAAGAATGGCTTTTATAGTCCAGAAAAGAAGTTTGTGCAATAAATGTAGGTTTCTGCATTCCAAATATAATGAACATATAAAACATAAACTTACTTAGTTGTGTTGACAATTGCTGTAGGTGCAAAGTATTGTCCTCCAAGAAGGAATTTAACAAACGGATAGACTGCTGGAGCTCATCCAACTGGAATAAGAAAAATAATAACTTTGAACCGTATTCACTCTTAAGAATGATTTAGGTTCTTAAAATATGCAAAAAGTAGCAAGGAGACTCCCCTGACATGCCCCCTGATATTCATCTTATTAACCGACTTATGAATGCCATAGGGCTTCCTTATCTTTAGGTTCGTAGTTGTGTGCGTAGGGCAGCTAATTAAGAAAGTTTTGGCCTAACCGCGCACAGAGTTCCTCATATAAATGGCTCCCACCAAATCTTCTTATCTTCGTTCTTAACTTTATCCCATTCATTCTTAAGTCATTACTTAAGTCTGTCGCTAAACACACTAAAACCCATGCTGCAATATGTAAAACCTCAATGAGGTCAGCCAAGAGCCAAAAAAGCAGTTCTTTATAGAGCGACCTGGCTCTTATAATGCTCTAGGCCAGTGCTTCTCAACCTTTAGTTTTTTTTGGAGAGTTACCAGTTACCCATTATGGAATCATGTCAAGTACCACTTTGCACATCATGTAGACACATACCCACGCACTATATATATTTTTTTCAGGGGTTCTGTTTACATATTTTTGGAGTAATATAAGGTGTATTTTGTGTATATGCCATTTAGCCCGAAAGATATTCTATAAATTTTGTCCTTGGCCATTTGTTATCGTACCTCCTTACAATCTTGCCCTGAGTGCCACCTGACAATGGTCCAGTACCACCAGTAGCATTAGTACCACTAGCTGAGAACCCCTGCTCTAGGCCATTAGGGGGTATAACCATAAATAAATATCTGATAAGCTTTGTACACCAGCTGCTTTAACACCTAGCACAGACCATCCTCTGGCTCTCCAAATGTTGTGATACTATGAGTCCCAGCATGCTTTGACTGCATAGGCACAGCTGATACCTGACAATGCATGCTGTGACTAGTGAACTCGTTTTCAAGCTATTCTGAAACTACTAAAGTGCCGACTTCTGAAGACATTAACCAAGTAATGCATGGAAGACAACGAGCGAGCCTGGAAAACTTATATAAATGAAGGTGAAGATTAATTCTAAACCACACAACACATATTTGGTGGCAACTTGTACTTTAGCATTGTTTTGGCCTAGGTAAAACTCCTGTACACACAACGCTTCAGGCAAAAGAACGGACTACATGCATTCCAGCATTTCACCTTCCCTTCAACCATTAGTTATTAGTCACATATCTGTTTTGACTAACATAAAACTGTGCACAGCCATCAGTGAACACTGACACTGCTAGACTTGGGTGTTAGTAGCAGCAGGAGAAGCAAGACAGAATGTCAGAAATAATCATCCTTCTGCAAATACAGAGGATTCCAGGCCTGATAGAGGATTCTTTATACTCCAACAAATATAATACAGACACATGATTTCATGTAGATAATTATATACATCCACTGCACACATAAATCTTAATACCGACATTATACATTCCCCCAACACCGACTCTCCATAGCAGTCTGGAAACCAGGTCCCAATGGCAACCGCCTTTGCTGAGCCCTGGTCTAATATTGGACTATACTAAATCTATTGAACAAATTGGGGTTATCAAAGACTCAGATACTTACCTTTAACTTTTCCTTTTCTATCAATTTATGACTAGGGATATGAAAAGAGCATCATAAAAGTAGTTTCCCAAATGTCCAATTTCTAGCAACATTCCTAAAACTACTTATTATCACTGGTGCAGTTGTAATAAAAATAAAGCATGTTTTTGGCTTTTTAGAAAACAGTCCCTCCCTTTCCTGAGCTGGAGACGTACCACAACTTCCATGTAGTTAAACACTGCCCCCTGCTGCTGAATGATAGCATTGTAGTCTGGCTTGCTCTGCAGAACTTGATCTTGGGACGTCGGTAAGTGAGGCATTATAATTTGTGAAGCATCAGCTGCTTTCATTTCTTCAATTTGCCTATAAAAGATAAAGTGATCTATTGAAAGCTGCAGTACAATCTGAAAAAACAATTAAAAACCACTTGTGACTTAACAATTCACAGTGAAAATCTGTGATTTTACATTTACACAGAACCCCAATTATGGTTCTGCAGCACCCATGACACTCAGCTTGAATACGTTACATATGTTTGTTGTAGCTTGTAACAATTCTTTAAGATGCGTGCTGACTGATCGCTACATATATGTATCACATACTGCTTGAAATTATTCCCATGATTAATAAACATTGGAGACAGACACCTTGCAGACCACACTATCTATTTGATAGCCTAACATTGGCTTAAGAAGAGGAAAACCAGGCATCCAAAAATTCCAGTGCTTTCTAAATATCAGTATAAGAAGCCGATACAAGAAAGGGTGACAATATAAATTCAATTATTTTTTATTAAACCTAGCGAATGTCGCCTCGGTTGCACATTTTACATTTGCGGTTTCCAGAGATTGAAAATAACAGCAATTGAAAAGTAACACGGGTGCAAAACCACGGTAAACTTTAGGGAGAGTACATAGTTACATAGTTGATGAGGTTGAATAAAGACACCAGTCCATCAAGTTCAACCTATTTTGGATCCCCTGCGATCCCTATCTTTATATTGAAGTTAATCCAGAGTTACTTTTACTCTATACATGATAGGTTCTTTCTTTTCTGCTTATTGCACACAGATACTGAGCATAAGTACTGTCCTTAGAGTGTTTGAACCAGGGCCCTCAACCCCCGGGGGGAGGTGTGTGGGGTTACGAAAGAAACTCCATCTAAACAATCTGCAAGTGCAAATATATTTTATATATATATGTATATATATGGTTTTAGCATGCACAGATCACATTTGGACTGTGTTTAGTCATGTAGCTGTAAACAGGAGCAACTCCCTGCAGCAAAACTAACCTGGAAAACGCGTCTGCATTTTTCTTGTAATCCTCCAGGAGCTCCTCCCAGCGCTGGGACTCCGCAGAAAACCTGTGGATATAAAGAGACTTATCTAGACTCAGCTATAAATGTCCATCACCTGGAATTATAAAACTCATCAAAGACTACAACTTCACATTACAATACACCCTGCGAGGCAAGAACAGGCTGCATGATCACTAAGCATCCAGGTGATACAGCCCAGTGACGGCTGCAGTGCAGAGGGTCACTTGTCGTTATAGTGCAAGGGCTGGTGGACACGTCCAATTAATAGAGTTTCCTATTTTACTTCTGCCACAAGAGCATTCATGGGATTCTTAGAGGTAGTAAGTTCACACACTTTTCAGTTGAAAGCCTCCATTGCATTAATTACACAGGGAAATCTTTTGCTTTGCTCTCCTTTGAAGTGAGTCAGACGCACGGAGAAGTGAACAATTATCCTCATTTATCTTGACGGCTCACACTAGGCCAGCAGCACTTTCTCTTTATTCCAGCTCCAGAGATGACAACGTTCTGTCTTACTGGTTTATGCAGAGTAGACGGTCTTATATTTCAAAGATCAGTGCTGCTATTATAGATATCATTTTCACCACATCCTTTAGTTTACACAGCATTTAAGGTGACATTGTTAACCTCCAATTTTTCTCTGGTCCTTAAATTCTAGGGAATTCTCATAGCAGGTTCAATAAATAATTGGTTTCCAGTAAGACTAAAAAAAGGAAAGATTTGTCTAAAGAGGGAGATTCTAAAATAGTTAAATGCAGGTGAACAGAAAACATAAGCATTTTACTTGTATTTTGTTACACACAGCATGTAGTGACACACGATCGTTAGCACATACATTGGGGTAGATCCAGAACTACTTTCGTGCGTGTATTTACGCTAACGTAAAAGCACCAATTAGTACTTACTGCATGTATTTTCATCGTAACTACGTACAAAGGGGCGTGGCCAGCCATAAGACGCCTGTAATTACGCTTCGGAGGCGGAATGAGGCTTTTAAATCGTACAGTATGGGCGTGCTTAACAGCGTAAGTACGTTCAGCCATTACGGGCGTCGGGAGTTATACTTGGAAAAGTTAAGGTAGGGTTTGGAAAGCATAAAACAGCTAAACTACGTACGGCCGAGAGGAGTGCATAGCAAATATTCTACGCTAGGATAACATTAGTTATGGATCTGGCCCATTATGTGTATAACAGAACTAGGCCGGATGCAGGCTTATGATGCTGCTGTGCTCGGAGATGCCTTAGAATCCGGGCCCTATACCTTAAAACTTTGAGTCGTCCTCAGTGGAAATGAGTACAGTGCAGAGTCTGGATACTACGGAGGGTGCTCAGCACGCGCTCACTGCGCTACCGAGGTATTTACCACACCCTAAAGAGGCAGAAGCACTTTACGCCTCCCACTGCCATAAATGGTGCTAGGGTAGAACTCTGGATCCTGATCTGTCATGGGAATGTGGCGCTCGAGCACGCCTGCTTCCAAGTGAATGAGAAAACGCCCCCTTTCCGGGAGTCTGGATCCGATCCACTGTCACAAATGTGTATTATTATTCATTATTATTAATTGTATTATTCTACTGCTTGTAGACAGTGTTCACCCCAGAAAATGTTGCCAGCTGGGTGGGAGCAGTGCAATAATAATACTTGACGGGATCCAGACATACATTCACACTGCGAAACGCCTCGCTGGTGCTGCACTACTGGGAACTAAGCCTTTACGGCCCATTGGAGCACAACCAAGACTGAAAGCTGAAGATCACAATCAACACTTTGGTCAGGTTTGGCCGGGTGCAGCACCCGGCTAAAATGCCCTGGGGAGAACACTGCTTGTAGACATTCTAAACATCCTTGTGTCACTAACCGTAACAATCCACGTGTTCAATGTTTCCTTATTTACTGTTTGATCCACTTGATGTTATAGGTCCTTTTAGTCCATAAAAAATGGCTCCGGAAAATGAAGTAGAACAAAAAGTTGCAAAAAAAATGATAAATTAGAATGAAATCTGGACTTTCCTGCTGTAGTTTAATCCGTTTTTCATTAATTAGCCAGGCCAGTAATACTTTGACCTTATGCGGGGGTGTTTCTTTTTAGCAGTTCTCTCCAAATGTTGCACAGTCTCTCCTTTAATTTTAACAAGATGTCCCTGTGTGGAAATGTGTCTCCGCATCATGATGCTGCCATAAGCACACGTTAAGAATGCATCTCACATTTTTGAACAGGGTAAAGAAACTGTGGTTAGGTTTTATCTGACCTCTAAACCTTTTCCCACTACAATGCTGGTTCACTCTGATATTCTCTGGCCTTTTGTTAGTAGTGGCTTCTTTCTAGCCACCCTCCCATACAGGCCACTCTTTATTTGCTTGGCTGACATTCTTGCTCTGACACCGAGGTTTGAGGAATGGCCTTGTCTGGGCAGTCTCTGGGTAGTATGATCACAGCTTTTATTTAGCCAGAATTGATAACTGACTCAACAGCGCTCATTGGGACATCCAAGCACCAGGATATTACCTTGCTGCCCCTCCTTATCTTGTGCATGTCTATAACGTCATCTTAATTCTCTTAGCAGACTCTTCAGTTTCCTTTATCACAGAATTTCTTTAGTAAATTTGTTTCTATTAGAAGTATGGAGGTCATGATTTATAAGAGGACGCTAATAACGGCCAATAATTATTGCAGTAACTTTCACCTGTTTAGAGCTTATCAGTATAGTGATTATAGACATATTTTCTACTTTTTATTTTGTTATTTAAAACTGGCCAATAAATAAAGAAGTAGGAGTTTACAATTGTACTTTAGATCAGGGTTTCTCTTCCTCGGTCCTCAGGGACCACTCCCAGTCCATATTTTCCAGGACGCCTTACAGAATCACAAGTGATATTATGACTACAAATGCACCTGAGCTGCAGCAAGGACACCTGCAAAACACGGACTGTTAGTCGTCCCTGAAGACAGAGGTCGGGAAGCACTGTTTCAGCGCATAATGGATTGCAATTAAGTACTGCCTGGAACAAGTTGTGCCCCTTGCAATACTAACAATACCTTTTGACTCTTTAGGGGGTTGAATACTATTGTAACTCGCTGCATTATTTTAGAAAGACTGTTGATGATTGAGAAATAAAGTAAATGCACATTTAGAATATATTCTTTAATGTTAGTCCCACCCAAATGTGAACATCTTGTTGTTGCTTTGCAGTGATAACCCTCGGAAAGTGATTGAATGCATCTTAGCATCTAGTTGCACACATTCAAAAGTCTAGTATAAAATGAAACAAAACCCGGAAACTTACTTGGAGATGTCGCCTCTAATTTGCTCCTGAGTGTCCTCCAATTCTTCACTCACTGTTAAACTGTTTGATACAAAAACAAGAATAACCAATAGATTCTTCCATGTAGGTAATAGAGCAATTCAGTTTAAGAAGTCCAGTTCTGAGTACAGATTGGAGCCAGTTTGAAAACAAGAGAAACAGGTAGAAAGTTACACCAAAACCATGCTGAATTGCAGGGGAGATAATGGTCTGGATTCACAGTTACGTAGTTTTTCAACTTACGTACGTTGTTTTAAGAATTGAGCTACTGTGCATGCGTAGTAGGTTTTAAGAATTGAGCTACTGTGCATGCGTAGTAGCTTATTTACACTATCTACGTACCATTTCTCTACGTAGATTCCATAAACGCGGTCTAAAGACCATACCCCTCACACGCACAGATCAAATGAAGCCTCTCTTAATACTTCTCACTGAAATCCCCCCCCCCACCCTGTCGTCAGAAAGGCTTCCATGATGGATGTCTGGATCAAGTGTTTCAGATTCGTACTGGAAGTATACTATGTGCATGCGCAAAATGTAGGTATTTTCTGCTGCTTGCGAGAGGAATACGAGCATTTTGCATGGCTCTGTATCCAGTCCCTAGAACTTATGCTGGATAAGAATAAAAAAATGCTAGCCACATGGGGCCAGACCTAGGACCGCTAGCGTATTTACACTCGCCGTAGTCGTAAAACCGCTGTTTTGCATGCTGTGCGCATGCGCGCGGCAGATGTTATGACCAGAAACTCTGAACGTACTTCTAGACCAGTGCTCCTCAACCAGTGTGCCACGGGATGTTGCCAAGTGTGCCGCGGTGCAATGCCTCTAACAGAAAAAAAAAAGCACTGGAAGACCTTGCCTTAAGGAAATAAGAGGATACTGGGGAGGCGGCAGATACATGAATGTGGAATACTGGAGACACATGATTGGTGATACTGGGGAGGCTCTGGACACATGAATGGGAACTACTAGGGAGGCTGCAGACACATGATGGGGGCTAACATAGTTAAATTAGTTATACGAAGAAAAAGGTTATTAGCTGTGATTTTTAAATTTATCAAATAAAAAAAATAAATGCAATTTCGGTGTATGTACTTTGTAATTCCTGCTTTTTGGATATTTAGCTTTTGGTGTGCCGCGGAATTCTGGGAAGGGCTTAGGTGTGCCGCGGAATTCTGGGAAGGGCTTAGGTGTGCCGCAGAATTCTGGGAAGGGCTTAGGTGTCCCGCGGAATTCTGGGAAGGGCTTAGGTGTGCAGCGGGTGAGAAAAGGTTGAGGGGCACTGTTCTAGACTAGGATCAACAACGTAACTACTGACTAAGGGGCGTTCCAGACATACGTCAGTCGTCATTACGCTTCTGAGGCGGGGTGAGGAATTTAAATCATAGTGTGGGTGTGCTTAGGTGCGTAAGCACATTCAGCCATTATGGCCGACAGGAGTTACGCTTGGAAAAGGTAAGGTAGGGTTTGCCAAGCGTAAAACGGCAAAAATACGTACGACCAAGGGGAGTGCCAAGTAATTATGAAAGCGTAAATACGATATGCATTGAAACGTAAACCGAACGTAGGTCTGGATCTGGCCCATGGTTACAACAAATAAATAAAAGTAGTGATGATTAACCACTACACCGCGATTAAGCCACAGTATCGAGCAGATATAACGAAAAGGAAAACACTGTTCACAGGATCCAATCAGCTGTTTGCTCTCACTGTGAAATATGAAAGGAAAGCTACAAGGTGTTGCACGCTATACATGACAGCAGTTTTCCTGTGTACGATTGATTTAGAATACCCCCTGCTAATTATTTTACCTGCTGGCTTTGTCAGTACACCTTTTAAATGTCCCATCGCGGTAAAATCGTTCTGTAAGGCGCTTCAACTTTTCTTTTACAGAAGACACTGTTCAGAAAAAAAAAGAAAAAATCCCAAATTAGTATTTTTGGTACGAGTGGGAGAAAAGAATGTGTGGTAACACACCTTTCCATTCTAACAGATTTCAATTCTTTACCTAGGTGCCTGTTATTGGTTCACCAAGTAGTAGGCTGGCCTAAGCGATACCCGATAAACCATGTGCTATAGCTGAAGGAAGGCAAATAATGTCTAGGAGTCTATTCTTATGGAAGGATGATAACAGCTTGTGAAACATTTTATGAACCAGCAACAGAGCCGCATAGAAAGGGTCACACAACACAAAAACAGGAATCCCTAGCATGGCTGGATTCTTGAGATCTCATGTATGACTCAATGGTGTCTGATATAGGTCACAATCTTTGTCCAATTGTATACACAATGGGTGTCAGTGCAGAGCCTATTGGAGAAAGTTGTTGAAAATCATTCTAAGCCATAGAACATTTATTGAATATTGTAAACTTTAAAGCAATGCTAACAACTTACAGATTCCCACCTACAGACGCCAGAAGCCAATGAAGACCAATAAGTGAGCATGTTACTAATAAGAGCCTGAGCATCTACTCATGGAAGTTGCTTGCAGACTGAGGCTGAAGGAGGGGGATCTTTAAGGTTGTGGTTAAAACCATTTCGATGCTGGACAAGGGCTAGCTGCAGGGTCTATTATGGTTAGAGCATTTAAGCAGCTCCTCAGAAATGGTGGACATTCTCCTGATGGAGGAAGACCATGACCTAGGCTGAGCCACTGTAGTGGTTCATGCACCGTCACAGCTAGGAGTGGGCGGTAGTGTTCTCCTGCGACTTGCGTGAATTTTAAGATTGTCAAGATAGAGATCACTGGAAAATCATGTAATTGCAACACTATTACTTCCATCATCAAACCTTTCCAACACCTTTTAAGTAGCTAAAAAAAAAATGTAATGGCAGAAGTGTTGCTGCTGCTAATACTTCAAAGATTCAGTGTCAAAATAAGCAGAATGGACCATAGAAAAAGTTCCCTTCATTTTGATGGTGAGAATTTCTCAGCTATCAATCCTGAGCTCAGTCCTCCCACTCTGAAATGTTTTTTTTAATGTAGGATTAATGCACTCACCACTAGCGCTGAAGGCATCTGCATTGAAACCCTCTGTGTGAGAAAGGGAATTTTCTAAATTCAGAAGAGAGAACTGCAAAAGGAAACAAATAATTATATGTGTATACACAAAAATAAATGTATTAAAAAAAGAAGTTCCAACCTCCCCTCCCCCTCCACAAATATAAAAATACACATGGCTAATATAATATTCAATGGAAAATGTTTCAATATGTGAAGTGCAAATCCAAAATTGTTAATGCTACATAGAAATATAGAAAGTGACGGTAAATAAGAGCCACATGACCTATCCAGTATAACACTTGACCCTTATTTTGACCCTCAATTTAGTATGAGATTTAGGATATCCTTATATTTATAAAAAAGCATTTTTAAACTGTTCTACTGTGTGACCCTCTACCACCTCAGATGGGAGGTTATTCCACTTATCAACTACCCTTTTAGTAAATATTTACACATACTTCCGCTATTTATTGAGATTGACAAGGAGGCCCCTACAGCTGAAATTAGGAGTTTAAACTCAATATATTTTATGCAAGTCATACGACCAAATAATCGTTCCACAAGAAGAACATTCATTTATTTTGATATTCCGTTTAGAATATGTAAAGAAATTTGCATGAAAAAGAACAAACAAAAGAAAAAAAAAAACACAGGACAGAACCTTGTGGTTGCCATGGTAAACTAGGTGTACAGAGGAATACTTAGACAATAGTAAATACAATACATTTTAACTGTACCTGGATACAAGTCTGTAGAAGCTCTGACAGACGCTCACTCTCTGGTAATTTCAAGCTGATGGTTTGACTAAGCTCTTTAAAACATAAAAATAAATTAAAACCAATAAAATGATAAAACATGTAAAAAACAGACTAGACCCTCCTGGCCTCCTCCTGCCTGTATGGATTTCTGGATGCGGTAGGGTTCCGACACCAGACCAGAGATTGACAGGAAGCCCTTGCAACTGATTGGTTCAGCACTGATATCAGGAGTTTAATCCCAATATATTATATGCAAGAAATACAATAAAATCATACAAAAGCGTTCCTGGTACTATCATTAGCCGTTTGGAAAATCCATCCTGACCACTCACTACAGCGATTAATTTTCCATTCACCCGATAATTTAGGGCCTGATTCAGACTTAAGAAGGATCTTGAAATTAAAAGAGGAAAGTTACTCATGAGCTAAACTATGATGGGAGTCATATTTCATCTGAGGGGTAACGTTTCCCAGCCCAAGTCAGTTTAAAAGTAAAGCTGGTCAGTATCTGTGTGCAATAAACAATTCAAAGATATATCCTTGCATGCAACATATACAATTAACTTGACTCCCCCTGAAATCAACATGGTTTTGTAACTTTCCTCTCTTAATTTGAAGCTCCTTCTTAAGCCTGAATTAGGCCCCTGGTTGACAGTCGGATAATCACTCTAGTGTACGGCCGCATTCACACTTAAGAAAGAATTTAGTAAAGTTCCTAAATTTACGAACAGCAAAGATAAGTAAGAATGATTCACAGATCCTAAAGAAAAATGCTAACCACACCCCTAGCTTCTTAGGAGCCAAGAACGTTCTTATCTCCAGGTGTTTACATTTAGGAACAGCTTTTTTTCCCAACTGAGAATCGTGCTTATATTTAGGGTCTTTTATATCCTCATGATTCACAGCTAAGCAAAGAATTGATTACATTAAGAAGCAGATTGATTTTCTTAAGCTTTCTTTGTTTTATAATTATAAAAGTATCCAAAAATGTCATAAAATCATAAATACTTAATGAAGGATTGAGAAAGAACCATTCAGCTTTCAAAGCTATTATAAACATAAATGTCAAAATAATAAATATCTACATAAAGAACAAAATTTGTATTTCAAGGTCTTAAAAAACAATGCAAACATGTTAGAGTTAAATAAAAAAAAACTGTTTAAAAAAATGTTTACAACAAACAATGAAATCCTGCACAAACTGCAAATAAATGTAAATAATGATCACCTCTCAAATGTAAAATCAAACACAAAATGGTAACATAACATATATAAAAAACAGAAGGTAGGCACTCCAATGTAGTGGTGGTAAAAGTGGCAGCGTGCTTTGGTGCCCTGTCAGGGAAATCCTCTCCAAGCTGAAGAAGATGACATACTATAAACAACGCAGGACCGGCACTCAAAGGTAATAAATACACGCTTCAGGCTTTAACAACGTTTCAGGCTTTAACCAGCCTTTCATCAGGGAACATCAGGTGTGTTCCCTGATGAAAGGCTGATTAAAGCCTGAAACGTTGGAAATCAGTTTCACGTGTATTTATTTTCTTTGAGTGCCGGTCCTGCATGGTTTATAGTGTGTCATCTTCTTCAGCCTGGAGAGGATTTGCTCTTTCCTCTGAAGAATGCGGCTCCTGGCCACCGTCTATTTCCCCGGCGGTACTCTGGAGGAGTTGATGTTACTGTCATAACGCAGCGGGGGCGGAGCGCAGCAGTGAATCCAGAGCCACCGTGACATATACTGTTCGGTGGTCTCATTAAGCGTCAGCAGCGGGCCGACGTTATCTGGAGGCTGAGTTATGATGTCACTGTCAGCGGGGGTGGAGCAGAGCAGGGAGAGGCCCTTCTATAAAAGCCACAGCACCATTTTATGTGCCTTGTGGTGTGGAAGTGTTGGAGGAGGCACTGAGGTACCAGGTAAGAGATTTCTAAGGAGGGGACAATAAACATACAGTATATAAATATATCTCAGAAGTTACACCTAAAAATAACCCAATATGTACACCAAATCCAAAGTATGCAAATATTAATAGTCAGATATATCTGTAGTTGTCATAGTGCGCTTGAGTGTCTGCATGCGTGCATGAATTTATGCGTGTATGTATGTTTCTATATATCTGTGGCTCCTTGAGGTTTCTACTGGAAATTTTTGGCTCTTGGCCACCGAAAGGTTGGTCATCCCTGCTTTAACTGTTTCAATCAAAGTGAACACATGCATTCATTATAATCACACATCAGTTGTGTGTTGAACAAACAGAAAAGCATGAAGGTTTGCCTCTCTGTTAACCATGCGGATGCCAACTTAAGAATGGTAGGGGGCATTATCTTTTCCTGTGCATGTGTTACTCTGAGCAAGCCCTTCTTAACTGTAAATCATTCTTAAGTCTCAAGGAACGGCCATACTGTACATTAGTAGCCCGAGGCTGCTCATATGCATTTAGAGTCTTGTCCCTCTAATCACACATATGGAAGTCAGAACATTCTCAAGCAAGAATCATTCCTAAGTAGCCGTTCTTATCTGTGAATCATTCTTACATGATTTCAGTGCGTAGTTTTGAGTTCTGAGCATGCTTAGTTTAAGTGTTCTTAAATATACATACTTAAATCCTGTTCTTATTTAGTTGTGAATCTGGCCCCAAATCCCTATATTGGGTCATAGAGCATGTGGGTTTTTTTTAAAATAGAGAGCTAACTCACTTTAAGGTCTCCAAAACAGTTACTGTGGGATACACCCATGTTAGCTGCTAGTTCCAAACTTGCTTCCAACAGAGTTACACAAAATGGTTGTTGCTCAAATAAATGCAAAAGGCTAATATAAAAAGGTGTATGTAAGGCAGAGGGAAAATGAAAGAAAAACAAGGGGGGGGGGTGAATTGAATAATAATTTATTAGCATATAGTTAGAGTTCATTCGACTAGCATAACAGATTTAAAAATGTTGCATTGTGGGTGTGCGCTTAGCCACTGTTTAATTTAAATACATTGCCTGCTTTCTTTATATGTTTAGGAATATCAGGCTAGCATAACAGATATAAGCGTACAGGAAATTGGATGTTCAATTATGTGTGGAATCATTTTTACTGCATAATGTAAATATACAGTCTGTTTTTGTTATATTTGAGAGAATTCACAGACCACTATCCATCACAAAAAACCCTTTGCCTGAATAATACATCTCACCTGTGGCATTGTGGTAAATAGGAGGAAGAGTCTTACGACGCTTCTTTCCAAAAGACCTTCGCAAAGACTTCCTTCTATTTTGCGGGCTTGGAGAGGCCTCCTTAAAGGACAAATTATTTGTACTGGTTTTCCGCTCCTTTGCTAGGATAGAGCTCACTTTGGGAACTTGTGAAGGGGTAACATTCTTCTTGGTTGAACGTAATTTAGTGGGAGTTACGGTGTGTGTCTTGTCCATTCTGTCTTCCACTACAAAAGACATTATTAAAGTATATACGTGACCTCCATTTTATAAATTAAATATTTGTCCATAGAGATACCAATTTTTATTTATTTTTTTGTTAACAAGACAGAACCTTGTGGTTGCCTAGCGTAGACCTTACTTATTTTTACCAGGAGCTTTCTTTGAGTGGAATGAAAATAAAATGAAATAATCAAACGTTGCAATCTCCAGTTTGGGATTGTCACTGCCACCAATACACTTCCCCCTCCCAAACCAGCAATGTTCGGGTGAAAAGGAACACACTAATCCTGTTCACCAGTAAAACAAAACAAAGTTGTTTATTAGTAAAAAAAAAAAATGTATTATGAGTTTATAAAATAGTTTATTAATAAAATTTTCTAACACTGTGACAGGAAACGGTTTTAATTTTGGTACCAAACAAACTTCAGTCCCAAAAAGTGCCTGAAGTGTCACCACCAGAGCATATATTTCTCTACAGATCTGACACTGCGGCAAGGTATCTGCATATGTTTTAATCTTTTAATCAAGGGTTGCTTATGCCTATCCTAACATACAGCAGTCCAAATGAATGGAACCTGATCTGGTAGAATTCTTTGCTAAATCTAAATGGGGAATGGAGGACCAACCATCCATTCCTGCAGTAGTTCCATGTGCCGAAGTAGAGCATAAAAAATTATATCAGTGATAGTATTGTGTATTTTGTAGATGGGAAAGAAATATATTATTTTTTCCTTGTTTTGAACTCAAAACAACCAATGGTAAACTCATTAATTACAGCAACCATGGAGGCGGTGGACGTGAGAGAATCATCTATAATAATCCTTTCATTTACAATCTGTATAGCACTGTACGGCTATACAAGACTGTGGAACAGTTTCCAGGCAGACAAAGGCTTTCAAAATAAATGAGTAGTTAAATCATTTTCATTCCTTCCACATAATAACAGCAAACAATATATCATCAACAGAGATTCTACCAGGACTCACTCGGTAAAACAAAACTCACTAGAGTCTTTGATATCGCAGTATCCTACTTATTATTAGAAGTGACGGCAATATTTACCTTCCAGAGACACCGGCAGCAAATATGATATGCACCCGGATGTAAAAATGCCGCCTCCATGCAACCAAACCACTCCCAGTGGCTGAGCTCTTTGAAATCATCCAATAGCGGGGCAGCTGCTATTCGCTTCTAAGGCAGCAGCAAAAGAGACGAGCGTTACCATTGGTCAGACCATGAGGCGGGAATTTGTGTCGTAGCCTGGAACGCTACCTAGATGTAAACAAACAGTGAGACCTTATCGATGGCGATGACTGGGAAGAAAAGGGAGGGGTAGATAATGATATATCGACAATAAGGGAGGCTGTGTGCCTCTGATACCTCACCTGGCAGACATTAAAGTATAAATAGTTAAAATGTATGTATCTAATCTCAGGGTGTCAAAAACAGAAAAAGTAGAGCAACTGGTAATTACATAAAATGTTCGCTATTTTATTAAAACAATGTAGTAGATTATGTCAATATAACACACACACACACACACACACACACTCTCTCTCTCATTTTTTATGCTTGGAATCTTTATAATATATGTGTTTAAATTTAGGGTTGCTGACTTTTGAACCCAGTGGGAAGCGATAGAGGCTGCCACGGGGACGGGGCTTAATAACGCGACTTATGCAAATTGCGTCTTTAAGCCCCTTTTTTTTCCAGTACTACCTCAGATCATAGTTTTCCAGGGGGTGGGCAGGACTTGATGACGAAAATCACATCTTAAAGCCCCACCCATCCCTAGTAACACTATGTATTGCTGTTATGAGAGGGCTTCACCCCCCCTGCCTCTCATGCAGGAGATTTGTTGGCTCTCCCGGGATACCAGGAGAACTGCCCAAACTTCAGAAATTAAGAAGAAAGGGGCTAATCTCACCAAGGTGATCGGTTAGAAGTATTTTAGTTTTACAGTAGTGGAGGGAATAGTGAGTGGATCAGTGGTCGGTCGGATTTAAGGCTGCCTTATGTCACTAGATCTCTGCATGAGAGAATACCTATAAGTGAAGGGCGCTTATGAAACAGATCAATTTATTTGTACTATTAAACAATTTAAAATCTAGATAACCTCTGCTAGTGAATAAAATGCTGTCAGATAACAAATACTATTGTAACAATCTTATGCCACATGGCAAAGCAACAGAGGCGGAATTAGCGAGTTGTGGGCCCAGGTGCAAAAAACATGCTTTGGCCCTGATGATATCCCAGGTGGGGAGCTTTGGCGGTGTGATGACGGATGTGGGCCCTTGTGTCAGAGTGGGCGGGTGGCTTATATTACATATCTGCAGATATCTGTAACTAATTCTCTGACTTTTATTGATGATTAGTAACTGAGTAATGGCTGGAGTGCCAGGCCATGTTTGTTTTTTGTGCAAATTCCCCTTGCCTTGTGCACCTGCAATATAAATTACTTTATAAACTGATTTGAAGCAGTCTCTATCTTGGATGTATGTTTTAAAGCGTGTCTGGGATTGCAGCTAAGAGGGGGTACGGTCTCAGAGTGGCTGTTTTGGAGACATGGGGATCTCCATAAGAGGTGAGCTTTTAGTTTAGAAAGATATTTGATATGTGACCCACAATTGGGACTCTAAAGTTTAGAGTTAGGACTACCTAACAGAGAAGCCTTGTAAGTGACGGGTGGTTCCATTGCACCTGTTGCACTAATGGTAGTTCTGCCCCTGCAAAGCAAATTAATTCAAAGTATCTTTTGATCCAAACAAGAAATAGTTCAATATTTATATTTCAAAATGTAGATATGTATCAAGAGTCTCCTTTTATGAACCGCTAAAGATCTTAACTATTTGCTGTTCGTAATAAAAAGAGCCAGTGTATGACCGTATTCTCCAGTGGTAAAAGTAAATGATGTTATGCAGAAATAGTCCACCGGTATAATATATATTATTTGTATTTGCAATATGATGAAACCGAACAATGGTAGGCTAAAAGTGTCTATTGGTAGTACAAACATATCAACAATGACGTGCCGATGGGTTCCCAGGAAAATGCAAATGAAAGATGGTACCAATATGACTTTAGGTCCAGATGATATTAGGCCAAATCTAGTCCAAAATTATTGCATCTCTATTCATTCTATTTATACTTATTAAATTTAATATTTGAGTCATCGACTGCATTGGTTTGTCTTGCAGAGAGGAGCTGTGCAATGGGATCACCTCAATTGGATAATGTTGCCAAAGAAGGATTTGTTTTAAAAGGTGACTAATACATGAATGACTGTATTGTTATGTATCTGAACAATTTCCTTTAAGACGTATGAACTGGCTTTTAGGTATACTATTGAGCCAGCTCATTTTATGGCAACTCCTATAGTCTACATATTAGCTAGTGTCTAACTCTTTCCTATAGTTACTTGTCCAAATTTTTCCATCCTCAATTCAAACTGAAACATCCAAATAATGTTGATGAATGAGTACATTTTAGACCAAAATCATTTAAATTAAAAAAATCTAAAAAAAGATTCAATAGAAAGAGAGTCCCAACACCAAACAAAAAATAAATCATCGATATACAGTAGCAGCCATAGTATACCAGCTTCAGCCCAAATGGGCCTCCCCAGATGAATTGTTGTTCAAAGAGACCCATATACAGGTTAGCAAACACTGTAATTTATACAGTAGATAAAAGTGTTACGGTTGCAGCGGACCAGAGCGCAGAGTCTAACTAGGAATCTTGTCTTCACTAGAGCCCCTGATGGTGGGGATAGACTAGGCTGTAGACACCAAGCAGGTCGCGGACCCTGGGCGCTGCTTCTGTCTTAACTAATGCACCAACACCCAGAGATAGAGTGAAGGTGTTATAACACTAAGGAGGCAAGATGGAGAATGCCTAGAAGAGACAGACAACACTAAACAGAGAAAAGGGCACCCACTCTCCGACTCAGGGCCCGATTCAATTGTTGAAAAATCCTTCGCCAGCGTATTTTTAACGCTTTTTAAAAAAAATTTACTGGCGTAATTTTTTTTTTGTTATTCAATTCTTTTCTAGCGTTAAAAATACGCTGGTTTTTGAACGATAAAAATCCGCACCTATGAGAGGTGCGGATTTTTAACGCTGCCCTATGTTGTTAGGCACCGTGCCCTGCCATCCAGGGACCGCTGAGCAGCTGCTAGAGCAAAAAAAAAAAACTCTCTCTTAACGCTGCAAAACACTTCCTGCTAGCAGGAAGTGCTGGCGCTACTGAGGCTATTACCCAGTGCCTGAAGTATCGTGAGAACGTGATTTCAGGCACTGGGTAATAGTCTCTCACTAGCGCCAGA
>WWET01001117.1:413664-424932 GCA_011038615.1 Limnodynastes dumerilii | reverse complement strand
AGGTGGACATACGCACCTGTGTATGCGTATGGCCCCTTCCTTATGCTGGCTGAAGTTAGGGTAGCCTTCAGCCGGCGTAAGGAAGGGAAAATACGCCCGCTCAGGGGGGAGTGTTGGTGAAAGTGAACGCAGATACGCTGTGCTTTAGTAAGCACAGCGCATCGGTGTAGGTCTGGATCAGGCCCAAAGTTACTAAGCATGCGCAGTTAATCCTCTTCTAAAAATACGCACACAATCCCACGCAAAAACGGATCCGTGAAAACGGTCCGCAGACTTTTTAAAGCTGACCTCCGGAGAATAGATTTCTACAAGGGGGCGGGGCTTAATGATGTGATTTATGCAAATCACTGCCAATCACTCCTGTAATCTCTAGTGGTCCAGAGGGTGGGCGGGGATTGATGACATCATCAAGCCCCTCCCATCTCTAGTAACACTAGGGATTACAATCATTATTGATTGCTGATGGGGCTTGCGGGAGAACTGCCCAAATTTCGAGAGTCTCCAGGATTTTCTGAGAGAGTCGACAACCCTGCTTAAAATGGAGAAGAATCAGAAGTCTGGATAGGGCTTATCATGTCCTTACTGTAAAATTTAAGTAAACCCCCTCCCCACAACTACTCACACTTCCCCGTGTTACCGTCAGAAACGCCATTGAGAACATAGAATAAAACCTCCCTTTTCCAGAGGTCTAGATCTGATCCAATGCTTATACTGATAATACTAATGATAACAGGGATCAAATCCATTCTTCCAGTTTCTGTGCATATGAACCCAAAAATTTGGAAGGTTCGTACACTCCCCATGTACATAATTCTGAATCTGGCCCTTTGTTATTAAGTCCTTCCGACTTGCGAGCACAAATGTCAACAGTCTGTATCGAGCGGATTATGCTTTGATGTACACGCGTGTGCCGATCGCAAAAATTACTGCTACAAACCTCACAACTCTTATAGCCAGATTTACTAAGTTGCGGGAAAGGAAAAACTGAGATGTTGTCTATAGCAACCAATCAGATTCTAGCTCACCCTCACTTTCCAGACCCTCCAACATGACCCATTCCATTAGGTACCATTTAATCTGCTCCTGAGATTCCAACTGTCCCTCACCTGGTTTAAATGAATTAACTGATATTTAAAAACTTTTTGCCTTTTCAACAAAGGAGGTTACCATAGCAACAGACAGAAACTGTGGAGCAGAGTATTTTCGAATTAATGGAATGGGTCATGTTGAAGGGTCTTACTTTCCTATTACATACGAGAAAATGTCAGCTAGAATCTGGTTGCTAAGGGCAACATCTCCACTGTCCCTTTCCCGCAGCTTAGTAAATCTTGCCCCTTAGTGTAACAATAGGGCATGCAAACTATTTACTTGTAGTGGCTGTGCCACACTCTCTGGGCACCATGAAACTCTGCCCAAAGTCATGCCAGTGGCCTCAGAGAGATTTAATGGTCTCCTCTATCTACCCCTGTGCTGTGTTCATAAACCAGACATCACTAACTCGGGATGAAAGCGATCCCTCACTTTATATTCCTGTAATACTAAACAAATGGTAGAAAGGCAAATGTTTCTAGAATAATGTATTATTTATCCCAAATAATAAATGAAGATATTGAATTATTAATCACTCCTATTTAGCCTGGCACCGGGCTTTCAAATGCCAGGAGGGACAATTATGTGGTACAAAACATATCTTTCCCGTTCTCCCTCCCATAAATCAGCTCTGACTTATTTTAATTGACATAGGTGCTGAAAATGCTGAGGAAACCGCGTACTTTGTTTCCGTCCCCGTGGAATAGTGATGAACAGGCTGATCCGAGAACTGGCTCGGAAGCGGGAGAAAGGATTATCTTGTCTGGACAGTTCTCCTGTACACGTATATAAGTGATTATTTTATTGTTTGTTTCAAAAAGGCATAATGAATGAGATACTTAAAAAAAAATGTTTCAGCAGAATAAATACTACAGTCTGCTGGCTCTCTACCCTTTTGTGACATCATTAGAGTGTGACCTATCAGTTCCTTAATCTTTTGTGACATCACTAGCAGGCGACCTATCAGTTTATTACCCATTTGTGACATCACTTTAGTGCAGATTGTTGGTTCCTTAATCTTTTGTGACATCACTAGAGTGTGACTTATCACTTTCTTATCCATTTGTGACAGCACTATAGTGCAGCCTATTAGTTCCTTAATCTTTTGTGACATCACTAGAGAATAGTCTATCAATTATCTTTCCATTTGTTCTGCCACTATAGAACAGCCTATCAATTCACTACCCTTTTTGTGACATCACCAGAGTACAGCCTATCCGTTTCATACTCTTTTATGACATCACTACAATAAGCTACATTACGTATTTTGGATTTAAGAGATCCTTAGAACATGGTCTATCATGACATGCATATTATGGCTCATATTGACGCAGGTCATATAATTGTGTACGAGTTACAAGTCAATGCATGAGCTTAATTCCTTCGCATATATAGTGCAAAAAAATTATGAAATGCGTCAGTCAATAGCCATATGCTCACCTGTGATTTAATCCCTTTCCCAATTTTTTTTTTATTGCTGTGTTTTCTTAGTTTCCTAATAATATTCTGTAGACATTCTTGTCATATCTCAGGAATAATAGACTGGATCAAAACCTCCACATCTGCTGTGCTCAGCGCTGGGTGAGGGCCTCCGCTGAGAACGGCTGCTTTCTCCCAGCCAGTTCCGAACTGGCAAAGCAATCAATCCCCAAAGCACCAAATATGGAGCTTCGAAGGGTAAGTATAAATCTAGCCCCTACCCTTACCCTACCCTTCCATGAACCTAACCCTAACCCCTACCCCGCAGCCTGACCCTGACACTTATTTCCCTGCAACCTGACCCTAACCCTCCCTTCCCCACAGCCTAACCCTAAGATTCTCAACCCCTTAGCCAAGCCTTAAAACTCCCCTTCCTGCAGCCTAACCCCAAGTCTCTCTACCCCGCATCTTAATCCTAAAACTCCCCTCCCCTCAGCCTAATCCTAAGACTCCCTTCCCCGCAGCCTAACCTTAACCCTCTCTTCTCCAGAGCCTAACCCTAAAAATCCCCGGAGAGGACCCCATGGTGGGGGTCTGCAGCGGGTGCAACAGGTCCGACGGGTGGCGTGTTACAAAAATGAATGGCAATCGGCATACTTACCCATTCAAAAAATAAGAAATAAACTAAAATAGTTGTTTTTCAAAATAGAGACAGCCAAAAATGAGCTTTCGGCTGTCTCTATCTCTAAAACAGCCATTTCTGCCCGAGGACATACAACGATCGGCACTCCAAAAGCAGCGACGGTGGGCGCCCAAAGCCGGATCTTCTCTGTATTCCGCTATTCGTGCACGCAAGGGGGAACGGTTGGAGGCTACCTTTATATTTCCATACTGAAACATGTACTTACTATCCTGTTTAAATACCTTCCCTCCTCACCTTGCGTACACTGTGTAGGCCATCGTAAACACGCCCATTACGGAAATCTGAATAAATAAGATGCAGATCATTAATCACCTTTTAAGTATTAACTGACTTAAGATGACGCTGGGGAATTTTAATTTATTTCTTTTTTAATTTCATTCAATGTAATTTGAATCTCATTACATTATCCCGTTTATTTTAGTAATATTGCGCTGATCAATGACTTGGTTTGAAAGGTTTGAAAGAGGTCGCCAATGAATGTGAACCCAAAGGCACCATTGTGTTTAGAACAGACAGCGCCAACAGCACAGATTGAACCTCTAATCGCTTCTCAATACACCTGACCTACTAGTATCATGTTCCTCAATATTGAATGAGATTGTATGGAATCGTGTTAACACATACGCACCGCAGACAGATTGCCTGGCCACGTGTATTTATAGAAGACGGCTTTGTCTGTGTTTCAATGAAGAGCCTGTCAGAAAGTATGTTTGCATAGTGCTATGAATGATACAGCACAATTAACCGCAGCACCTTTGTTATCCGCTCTAGAACCCTTGCTGCTTACTAATGTATCACGCTCACATTCAGACGCCGCGCTGGGGAGTGAGGAGACTGATTGGTACAGGAGCATTTCCATATCAAAATGTCACTGGAGTTTCTCCAAATACAACAACTTAAAACATACCAGCCAGCCAAACATTGTGCCAAATGTGGAATAAAATGTATTAATTGTTTATTAAAAAGTGACCAATTGTAAACAAGGAGGGTTTTTAGTGTTTGAGGGGGGTTTTTTTTGTTTGTTTTTCTTTTTATTTGCTGTTATGCATTACAATAATTCAAGGACATCTTCTAGATGGTTTAAAATCAGCAAACTAAACAGCATCATGCAAATGCATTAAAGCTGTTCATTGGAGCAGAATACAAAATGTAGCCGTGATTATTTGGAAACACTGCAAACGTTTAGAATTATTTTTTACATTTCTCCTGGTGCTAAATGTAACAGAGTGGAAGTATTATCGCTATGGTGGAGAGCACCACATGCAAAATGCCTTAGGATGTGCAAACAGAAGGTGATAGGTAGACTATTCAGGGGATCTTCAAGGTTCTCATTGGTGTAGAGTTTTTCTGTGTTGGAATTAGGACCCTCCTCAATATGTACCTGCATTGGATGCATGACTGAATCAGACCATGCTTCCGGGCTCATGTCGCTCATGGGTGTAGGTGAGCGGTATCAGCGTCCCTTTTTCAAAAGATCCATTTTATACCAGCAAATTCCGAAGTGGCTCCCAAATTGATTGCTTTTGCCTCGAGGAGGAGAAGCAATCAGTCATCCCTGGAATGAAGTCTACATGCAGAATTATATTTATCCTAACCTAACCTTTATCCTAATCCTTACCCTAACCCTCCCCTTCCCCGCAACCTAACCCTATGACTCCCTTCCCCGCAGCTTAACCCTAAGACTCCCTTCCCCGCAGCCTAACACTCCCCTCCCTGCAGCCTAACACTAAGACTCCCCCCCGTAAAATATTCAAAATAGACTGGAGAAAATAAGCTTTCGGCTGCCTGTATTTCGAAAATGGAACTTTTGATCCGCAATCTGCCTCCCAGCAGAAATGTCCCATTTTGCGGTAGTCTGGATACGGTGCTGTGCGTTGAACAGTAGTATCACCTACATGTATGTTAGAACTCCAATGTAATGCCCATGTACAATTACCAGTACTTACTCTCTTAGCAGACGCACTGCATTGGCTCAGGCTGGCTGTTCGCATCACTGAAGCTGGGTACACTCCGGGTCATCTAAGAAATTTTTATTTATTTTTTTAATAAAAAATGGTATTGTATCTAAAGTGTGTGTGTACCCAGCATAATCCTCTGTGACTAAAGTACCATAGTCCCCAAAGATCCATTTACTGGTAGATCGCAGTCTACATATTAGCTATGTTTGCTACACCGTGTTAGTCTGTACAACCTCTGATGGCAAACTATACTACTTGTTAAAACATGGTTTCAGTCATGTAATGTTACTTACTTTCCCCTACACCAAACACCATAGACCTATCTATAATGGGTGCAGGGTGTTCACTGCACACGGGCCCCTCAGAACAGGGGGCCCTGTGGCATTCATCCTGCTCCCAGGGTTGGCAGGGGAGGGGAAGCCATTTGGCATCTTTTTCTTCCCTCTAAGGTCTTCCGGAAGGAAGAAATAGATGCCGAATTAGCCCCCTCCCTTCCCTGCGTTGGGACTGTCCCTATGCGTGGGACGAAAAGGGGGCAGGGTTTGCAGTTAGGCCCTGCCCCTTTTGAGGTACACTACTCTGGACAATCCTGTCTCAGGTAAGGTGGGGGAGGCAAATCCTGCACAAGGGCCCCCTCACTTCTTAAAACGCCCCTGCCAAACACCCTGCATTTTCAGTGCATGTCCTTGTGGTCTAACACTTTTTTCCCCTCTTTTACCTAGTTAAAACCCTTGATATATTCAAAGGTGTCTATCGTATCTCCTTTCTCTGCTCCATGCTATACATGATTAGATCCTTAATAGACTATCTTTAGGATGTCTGCAGAATATGCCCATAAATATAACTCATAACCATAAATCAGGTTCTAGATTGGTTGAGCACTATCTTCATGCTTGTATTGCAAAGACTTTATTTTATATACACAAGAACAGAGGAGTTGCTGCCATCAAGTGCTAATGAATTAAATAGCAGACTTACGTAAAATAATTGTTTAAATATGGTCCCATTATTTCTGGACTAAAGACCTTTGAAACAGTGTGAGTTGCTCCACAGCTGACACAACTCTATCAACATTGGAACCTTCACTCCACCAACCTCTTTGGTAAATTAAGTAAAACTATCTATCTATCTCATATATATCTATCTATCTATCTATCTATCTATCTATCTATCTATCTATCTATCTATCTATCTATCTAACTATCTATCTATCTATCTATCTATCTCTCTATCTATCTCTCTATCTATCTATCTATCTATCTCATATCTATCTATCTATCTATCTATCTATCTATCTATCTATCTATCTATCTAGGGCCGGCGCTACCATTAGGCGATCTTAGGCATCCCTCTGACGAAGCAGTTGTGAAACGCGCGTCAGGCTGTGCGGGTGTTGTGCACAAACACCCGTTACTATGCTTATTATGTAATTTGGCTGCATCTTTCAGATTAAAATACCAGATTGTTAATCTGGATCTGTGTATCGAGCGGGAACTAGCCGGACAATTAGCGGCACTGGCAGCTGTATAGATAGATAACTTTCCATGTGTCTCCTCTGATTTATATAGCTTATTGCCTATGCACTATATGGGGATCATTGTCACATAAGAAAAACAATTGCAGTTCAGGAGAGGCTAACAAAGCCCCACTTACAAGTGGAATGCAAAACCTTCCCCATGATATAACAACTCACTAATACTCACATTATGAGAGACAACTAAGGCTAAACTTAACCGCTACTGCTATATAATAGCGCATAAGACATTAAATACCCTGCACCTTATAACTACTATATGAAGAAAAATTAAGCCAAGTATAATTATAGTGAACAAAGAAACAATTAGAAGGTGTTTCTGGATAAAGGAGTCAGCAGTTTAAAGTAACATTAATACAAATATGAATGGCAACAATTGTTACAATATGGTGAACAGCTACCCTACAGACATGACTTTAAGATCAATAAAAGGGGCATAATAAAAATAAGTTTTCTTTTTATATGCAGTAAATATATATATAAACGGCTGACTTTAATAAATAAACAAATAGACACAGATCTGAGTAATTATTTTACTTCTGGAAATTGATAAATAAAATGCTAGACAAATACATATGCGTTTTTATTCTTATTATCAGTGGAAAACACTGTGGGAAAAATAGAATTACTTATGTATAGTTCACAACAGTTAAGTTTAAAATAAGAGCTATCACATTACATTACTTTTAATGGATATGAATAAAGATTTATTGAGTTTTAAATAGTGAAACAGACATTTTTAAGAATAACGGAGACCTAGAGTGCCCTATTGAGAAATCTTTCATTAGGGAAGGGCCTTTCCCTTCCTTAAACAATTTCTTTGTACACTGTATCATATTTCTTGGTGCACCATCCTATATTGTGAGGATATAAGGTCCAAAAAAATAGGAGCACTTGTGCCTGGTCCTCTCTTCTTGTGTGTTTAGTAAATCATCTATCTATCTATCTATCTATCTATCTATCTATCTATCTATCTATCTATCGATAGAATCTGGGAGATTGTGACAGATGAAGGCGGTGTTTGATGTGTACAGGGCTCCTCTCCTCATATGTACATAAGTCTGTTACTCGATCGTACTCATGTATTCAGTAAGGGAATAAATGTGAGTTGTATATAGAGATACTTTGTATCACCATCATTTATCTCACTCATCTATCCTGTCCTGCATGGGTTTATTCCGAGAACTATAATGTGACATCTGTGATGCAGGTTACTGGTTAAGGGCAAGAACGGGCTTCCTTTAGGAATTGCAATCTGGCTTCTAAACTGCACGTCGGACAATTATTAGTACACAGGGGTCTGTTTAGTAAAAATGCCGTCACTGATCGAGGCCGTGCTGGTTCCTATGTAGTTTTGCAAAAAAGGAATCAAATTTGACTTATCTTTAATGCTCTCCTTGACGAACGCTTTCTAAAGCTGCATCCTAACCATAGGTATAGCTATAATGGGTGCAGGGTGTTCAGTGCACACGGGCCCCTCAGTCCGCATAACAGGGCTGGCAGAGGATTCGGCATCTATTCCCTTCAAGATCTTCCGGAGGTAAGAAATAGATGCCGAATGGGCCGAAAAGAGGCGGGGCTTACAGCGCAGTTAGGCCCCGCTCCCTTTGAGGTCCGCGAATTGGGACAGTCCTGTCTCAGGTAAGGGGGGAGGAGGGGGCATGTACAAATCCTGCACGAGGGCCCCCTCACTTCTTAAAATGCCCCTGATTCAGTTCATGTTTATTACAGGGTTGCCGACTCTCCCGGAATGTCCGGGAGACTCCCGAAATTCGGGCAGTACTCCCGGTATCCTGGGAGAGCCAGCAAATCTCCTGCAAGTGACTCAGTGCACACGGGCCCCTCAGTCCGCATAACAGGGCTGGCAGAGGATTCGGCATCTATTCCCTTCAAGATCTTCCGGAGGTAAGAAATAGATGCCGAATGGGCCGAAAAGAGGCGGGGCTTACAGCGCAGTTAGGCCCCGCTCCCTTTGAGGTCCGCAAATTGGTACAGTCCTGTCTCAGGTAAGGGGGGGGAGGGGCATGTACAAATCCTGCACGAGGGCCCCTTTACTTCTTAAAATGCCCCTGATTCAGTTCATGTTTATTATCTGCCCACAGAAGAATAATAACTCGCGTCATTAAGCCCCGCCCCCTGCATGCGTCGGTAGCTTCTCTCCGGGATCTCCCGGAGGGAAGCTGCCAAAAGTCGGCAACCATGGTTTATTATCTGCCCACAGAAGAATAGAATATCCATTCTGTGACACATGAAGGCGAGCGGCAGCGGTATGAAGCCTGTGTAGCGGGTGACACAGAAACAGCATTTTATTCTGTCTAAATTTATACATAGAGATATCATACGTGGAAAGGCTGCAGAATGTAATGTATTGCCATTTTCTGCCAGCGATTAAAAAGAGACATGAAAACTGGAATGGTGACAATGACAAAAAAAAGTTGTTTTTGTACCTTATCTCAAAGGCTGTGTGTTAGTATTTATTTTTATAGAAGAACCAAAGGAAAAGATTTACTAAAGCTTTAAAAAGGAATAATAATAGAAATGTTTCCATTCACAAACAACCAGGGAGGGAAAAACGACACTTCAAAGAGACAGAGCCCTGCCCTTCTATTATTTATCTAACCTAGGTCACCTGACCCAAACCCACCCCCCTACCTTATCAGCAGCCTATCAACAATCACATCTAACTAATCATCTAGAACCTTCCAAAAAACTAGGATGTCTCCTGTGAGTGCTATCTCAACCCGTCGCTTATCTTGTCTCACATTTATACAATGCTCGTCCTCATTTTACACAACAGTGCAGGTAATTCAGGGCTCCTACAGGAGCCCCCTAGGACCAAATCTGTTACAGTGAATGGAAAACAGATTTGGTCCCATGCCCTGTACCACCAAATGCTTGTATTATGTACCACCAAAGAGTGTGTCCTGTGAATAGCCCCACCCATGGATGTGTCTAATGCGGTCAGGAAAAACATTTCTCAAAAATGGCGGCATCGGTGTTTATTGATTGATATATTGTCAGTGAAAACACTTTCAGTGTTATTGTGAAGACTGTGAATAGGATCCGCTGACTTCTCCATCTTTTAAGATAAGATAAAAGTAGGTGACACTGCAGCTGATTCACAAGAGACCAAAGAGTATTTCTCATTTCTGTCTCCATTATTGAAGTCATGTTGTCTTAGATAATGGCCAGTCTCTGAAGACACCTTGGCCTCCATGAAAATGGCCGCCTCCACAGGCCTCAATGAAGGGGAAATAGGACGCAATTTCTAAATTCTGTCATCATACCGTAATGACTTCTAGAATGAAATCAGCATCAGGGAAATTACACAATTTTCAGGCAGTCAGGGAGATCACCCACTCTTCAGGCAGTCATAATAATATATAGGACTTAGCCTTCTTTTACCATAGAGAAGTCAATGGATCAGTAAATGCATAATTGTTATTTACCAAGGTTGCCAAATCTTCCGGAATATTCGGGAGACTCCCTAATTTGGGGCATCTCTCCTGGTATCCTGGGAGAGCCAGAAAATCTCCCTTAATAGGCTTGAGGTCACCATTCAATCCAAGCCCACCCCCTGCCTCCCAATACTGTGAAATCAATTGTTTCTTGGGATTGGATGTGACTTGATGATGTAGTGAACGACATCAAGCCACGCCCCCCATCCCTAATAACACTAGGACTAGTAGCTTCGATGGACAGGAGGTGGGGCTTCAAGGCACGATTTGCATAAATCACATCATCAAGTCCGCCCCCATGTCAGCATCTATCCCTAGGGAAGATATAGAAAGTCGGCAACCCTAAGATTGACGAATCAGGAGGCTATAATCGTATATTCTGGGGTAGACGGAATGGGATCTTTGTGCCGTATGCAGACTACCTGACGTATAACATATATACTTCCGTAATTTAGCGTTTTTCCTACTGCGCATGCATAGTACATTTTTTTACGTTATCTACGTATCTTTCCCTTACGTAGATTGCGTAAATGCGGTCTTTCAGACCGCATTTACACAATCTACGTAAGGAAAAGATACGTAGATAACGTAAAAAAATGTACTACGCATGCGCAGTAGGAAATAACGCTAAATACCGGACATATATGTTATACGTCCAATAGTCTGCATATGGCCCTTTGTCCTTCTTCAGAATTAAATATTCTTTACTAGAGAAAAAAAATGAGAGCCATTTTCATCCTTTCACAGGAAGAAATGATAGGAAACACCCCATGTCATATATATATTTTTTGTGGAACTGGCAGAATTTCCGCAGTTAATATGAAGTGTTTTTCTTTGAGCTTTCTCTTACACCTATACTTTCCAAGCATCTTCAATGAGCTGTCAGTGTACGTCCCCAAATGGGCAACAGCTAACATTATATTAAAGGTCAACTATCATGTATATGTTTTCTCTCCAGAATGACTTATGTCTCCTATTTGAGGTAAGTGCAGCAAAATAGCAAAATTGAAGCCATGTATCAAACCTTTAACTGCGCGACCAGATCAGGAACACTGATATCCCGGCCAAATAAAACTCAGCTGTTTCCGTCCCCGTCACCCCCCCCCC
>WWET01001117.1:399887-413635 GCA_011038615.1 Limnodynastes dumerilii | reverse complement strand
AGTCTCTGACGAATCACTCCTCCTTATACCCATTTTAAATGCTTGAAGTGACTACAGCATTTTTCTGTAAATTAGGCCTAGTACCTCATATTAGGCGTCTACTGTTGTTGTAAAAATCAAAACATTTTCAGTTCGTTATTGTTTTGTGCTTTTTGTTTTATTTTTGTTGGTTTTTTGTTAATACTACAACAACTAAAGAGTTGTACTTCAATTATTGCACAGAATGGATGTTATTCTCGTTTGTACTGTAAATATTTCCTGTCTGCTTACATTAAACATTTTGTGCAATTTTTAATTCTACGATATTTGTTAGTAAGATATGGCCAATGGATTTGAATAATTACGAGGTTATTAAACCAATCACTGAGACATACCCTCCAACTGTACCTATTTAACAATATCATTTTTAACTATCCGACTAAAAGGGCTCCTGTTACCGGGTTCTTGCCCGGAAACTCCCTCCTCTCCTATACTCCCTTTCACTCCAGCAAAATCTGATCCCTATAGCAGAGCTGCAAGGTCAGACTCCTACAGCTCTGCTAAAATGACAAAACCCTCTCCTGTGACACTATAGTGACAAGACCCTTTCCTGTGACACTATAGTGACAGGACCCTCTCCTGTGACACTATAGTGACAAGACCCTCTCCTGTGACACTATAGTGACACGGGACCCTCTCCTGTGATATTATAGTGACGGGACCCTCTCCTGTGATATTATAGTGACGGGACCCTCTCCTGTGATATTATAGTGACGGGACCCTCTCCTGTGATATTATAGTGACGGGACCCTCTCCTGTGATATTATAGTGACGGGACCCTCTCCTGTGATATTATAGTGACGGGACCCTCTCCTGTGATATTATAGTGACGGGACCCTCTCCTGTGATATTATAGTGACGGGACCCTCTCCTGTGATATTATAGTGACGGGACCCTCTCCTGTGATATTATAGTGACGGGACCCTCTCCTGTGATATTATAGTGACGGGACCCTCTCCTGTGATATTATAGTGACGGGACCCTCTCCTGTGATATTATAGTGACGGGACCCTCTCCTGTGATATTATAGTGACGGGACCCTCTCCTGTGATATTATAGTGACGGGACCCTCTCCTGTGATATTATAGTGACGGGACCCTCTCCTGTGATATTATAGTGACGGGACCCTCTCCTGTGATATTATAGTGACGGGACCCTCTCCTGTGATATTATAGTGACGGGACCCTCTCCTGTGATATTATAGTGACGGGACCCTCTCCTGTGATATTATAGTGACGGGACCCTCTCCTGTGATATTATAGTGACGGGACCCTCTCCTGTGATATTATAGTGACGGGACCCTCTCCTGTGATATTATAGTGACGGGACCCTCTCCTGTGATATTATAGTGACGGGACCCTCTCCTGTGATATTATAGTGACGGGACCCTCTCCTGTGATATTATAGTGACGGGACCCTCTCCTGTGATATTATAGTGACGGGACCCTCTCCTGTGATATTATAGTGACGGGACCCTCTCCTGTGATATTATAGTGACGGGACCCTCTCCTGTGATATTATAGTGACGGGACCCTCTCCTGTGATATTATAGTGACGGGACCCTCTCCTGTGATATTATAGTGACGGGACCCTCTCCTGTGATATTATAGTGACGGGACCCTCTCCTGTGATATTATAGTGACGGGACCCTCTCCTGTGATATTATAGTGACGGGACCCTCTCCTGTGATATTATAGTGACGGGACCCTCTCCTGTGATATTATAGTGACGGGACCCTCTCCTGTGATATTATAGTGACGGGACCCTCTCCTGTGATATTATAGTGACGGGACCCTCTCCTGTGATATTATAGTGACGGGACCCTCTCCTGTGATATTATAGTGACGGGACCCTCTCCTGTGATATTATAGTGACGGGACCCTCTCCTGTGATATTATAGTGACGGGACCCTCTCCTGTGATATTATAGTGACGGGACCCTCTCCTGTGATATTATAGTGACGGGACCCTCTCCTGTGATATTATAGTGACGGGACCCTCTCCTGTGATATTATAGTGACGGGACCCTCTCCTGTGATATTATAGTGACGGGACCCTCTCCTGTGATATTATAGTGACGGGACCCTCTCCTGTGATATTATAGTGACGGGACCCTCTCCTGTGATATTATAGTGACGGGACCCTCTCCTGTGATATTATAGTGACGGGACCCTCTCCTGTGATATTATAGTGACGGGACCCTCTCCTGTGATATTATAGTGACGGGACCCTCTCCTGTGATACTATAGTGACGGGACCCTCTCCTGTGATACTATAGTGACGGGACCCTCTCCTGTGATACTATAGTGACGGGACCCTCTCCTGTGATACTATAGTGACGGGACCCTCTCCTGTGATACTATAGTGACGGGACCCTCTCCTGTGATACTATAGTGACGGGACCCTCTCCTGTGATACTATAGTGACGGGACCCTCTCCTGTGACACTATAGTGACAGGACCCTCTCCTGTGATACTATAGTGACAGGATCCTCTCCTGTGATACTATAGTGACAGGACTCTCTCCTGTGACACTATAGTGACAGGACCCTCTCCTGTGATACTATAGTGACAGGATCCTCTCCTGTGATACTATAGTGACAGGACTCTCTCCTGTGACACTATAGTGACAGGACCCTCTCCTGTGATACTATAGTGACAGGATCCTCTCCTGTGATACTATAGTGACAGGACTCTCTCCTGTGACACTATAGTGACAGGACCCTCTCCTGTGATACTATAGTGACAGGATCCTCTCCTGTGATACTATAGTGACAGGACTCTCTCCTGTGACACTATAGTGACAGGACCCTCTCCTGTGATACTATAGTGACAGGATCCTCTCCTGTGATACTATAGTGACAGGACTCTCTCCTGTGACACTATAGTGACAGGACCCTCTCCTGTGATACTATAGTGACAGGATCCTCTCCTGTGATACTATAGTGACAGGACTCTCTCCTGTGACACTATAGTGACAGGACCCTCTCCTGTGATACTATAGTGACAGGATCCTCTCCTGTGATACTATAGTGACAGGACTCTCTCCTGTGACACTATAGTGACAGGACCCTCTCCTGTGATACTATAGTGACAGGATCCTCTCCTGTGATACTATAGTGACAGGACTCTCTCCTGTGACACTATAGTGACAGGACCCTCTCCTGTGATACTATAGTGACAGGATCCTCTCCTGTGATACTATAGTGACAGGACTCTCTCCTGTGACACTATAGTGACAGGACCCTCTCCTGTGAGTTCTTAGCTCATATGATAAGGTGTAAAATAAGATTTTACACCTTATCATACAGGCAAATGAAAGCGGAGAATAGCCACACCGCTTCACAGGGCAAGCCACGCCTCCTTCATGGAAACGCCCACCAGCTGTACCAATTTTTAATAAAAAAATGTTAGAGGGTATGATGAGAATGCAGTCTATCTTTACTTGGAACCAGGGACATCACTGAGAGTGTGGTCTTTCCAGTCACTAAGAGCTGCTAGTGACATCACTGTGAATGCAGCCATTGTAGTCACTAGGAACCAGTGACATTACTGAGAGTGCAGCATATCCAGTCACTAGGAGCCAGTGAAATCACTGATAGCGCAGCCTATCCAGTCACTAGCAGCCAGTGACATTACTGATAGTGCAGCCTATCCAGTCACTGGGTGCCAGTGACATCACTGATAGTGCAGCCTATCCAGTCACTAGAAGCCAGTGTCATCACTGATAGTGCAGCCTATGCAATCACTAGGAGCCAGTGACATCACTGATAGTGCAGCCTATGCAATCACTAGGAGCCAGTGACATCACTGATAGTGCAGCCTATCCAGTCACTAGAAGCCAGTGACATCACTGATAGTGCAGCCTATCCAATTACTAGAAGCCAGTGACATCACTGATACTGCAGCCTATGCAATCACTAGGAGCCAGTGACATCACTGATAGTGCAGCCTAGGAGACGGTTATATCATTTGGTCTTTCAGACCGCATTTACACAATCTACGTAAGAAAAAGATACGTAGATTACGTCAAAAAAATTACTACAGATGCGCAGTAGTAAAAATCGCTAAACACCGAACGTATATGTTATACGTCCAGTACTGTGAATATGGGCCATTCTCCCCACATGTAGCAGAGGATGTGTATTGCAATGAATAATACTATAATATTTCCCAACGCTATGAGTTCTACTTGACCCACTTTCAGTATATCTGCGGCTGGAGACTGATTACAGACATCCATTTGCCGTGAAATAAGTATGTGTTCCAAAAACCAATTGGCAAAGTATTCTATGATATGATTACAAAATAGCACTGAAGGAATAGGCCATTTCGGAAATCTCGGCCCCTGTGATGTCCAATGCATTTTGCGTGTATTGATGAGTCTTCAGTTGCTTGCTCAGAGATGCTGTATGTCATGCACTGTATAACAACTCCACTAACGATGCTTCCCGGAGACCCGCAATGAGCCATTTCGTGCCACACTTTTCACTGTCTGCGGCAGATTGTACAGTCAAGTGTAATTTACAGTGTCTGGCCATTCAACTAACCGTAAATTGTAAAAAACGAAAATGCTCCTCAATAGAGCTCCTAGGGGGTAAAGGCACAGTTCTTATCCTGCCTTCTGAATATACTTGTGTCGTCAATGCATTCACACATAAAAGCTCAGGAGTGGGTGCTCTCCCACACAGCACTCTGTGGTTTACAAAGTAATAGAACTTTAGGGAGTTTAATGTTTGTTTTTAAATGTGTATCTGACTAAGGCTAGAAAAAAAAAAACTTTTCAGGATTGATCTTCATTTTGCTTATTTGAGCATCAAAGTTAAAGAGGAATGGGTTTTACATAACAGGGACGGTGACATAATGTGAAGAGGGGAATGGAGGCAGCAGGAAGACACAGACTGAGAGTTATATATAGTGGAAGTAGCAGGGTCCCAGCAGTACAGAGTAGTAATGTGAGGATGGGAATGGGGGCAGCAGGAAGACACAGACTGAGAGTTATATAGTGGAAGGAGCAGGGTCTCTACAGTACAGAGGAGGGGAATGGAGACAGCAGGAAGACACAGACTGAGAGTTATATAGAGGAAGGAGCAGGGTCCCAGCAATACAGAGTAGTAATGTGAGTAGGGGAATGGAGGCAGCAGGAAGACACAGACTGAGAGTTATATAGAGGAAGGAGCAGGTCCCAGCAGTACAGAGTAGTGATGTGAGGAGGGGAATGGGGGCAGCTAGAAAGACACAGACTGAGAGTTATATAGTAGGAGGATCACGGTCCAGCAGCACAAGGTTAGGCTGCTAGAAGGTTATTGTTAGGGTAAGGCTACGGAGTAGGGATGGTTAGGGCTATAATGCAGGAAGGGGATGGTTAGGGGACAGTTAAGGTTAGCTATAATGCAGGAAGGGGATGGTTAGGGGACAGTTAAGGTTAGGCTGTGGGATGGTTAGGGTTATACTGTGGGACTGGGAAGGTTAAGGTTAGGCTGTGGGATGGGGATGGTTAGGGTTAGGTTGCTGAGAGGGCACAGTTAAGGTTAGTCTGTGCGACTGGGATGGTTAAGGTTAGGCTGCAGGACGGGGATGATTAGGGCTAGGGGATGGCTATTCTTAGGATGAAAAAAAATCACTTGTCAGCGTTGGACTCTTTGAACGGGATTCACACTTGCGTGTGTGATCCAGAGGTGTAGATACACATATATACACATGTATCCGCACCTAATTCTCTAGTCCACTCCCCCGCCATAGGCAACCTTAAGTCACTGTGCGTATTTTCCCTTTTAAGGAGGGAATATATGCACGGACAATCCCCAGCCCTCCCTCCCAGCCTAATTTTCATCCCTGCTCCCCACCCACTTTACCTAATTATCCCCAGAGGCAAGCCTCCTTTCACCTAAAAAACTACGTGCCTAAGGGCTATGTAGATTGCGTAGTCACAAAATAGGCCACTTACGCACCAAGACGCTTGTTATGTGTGAATCTGGTCCTTTGTAGGCAGAAAACTGACAAAAAACGACGATGGTAGATACTTCATTGCCGCAAAGGGATTTGTCAAAATACAAATAACCAGAGCAGCGAATTAGCCTCTATCAACTCTTATGAGAAGCTGTTCCACTCACTCCCATCCTTTCATTGAAGTAATGCTCCTCACACTTCCTCTAAGCCCATTATCCTCCAGTTTCAGTGCGTTCAGTGCCTAATACAGTATATATTTATGCCCTCACAGATGAAAAAAATCTACAACTTCATTGGTTGTGTGCGTTCTTTTCATCTACAGTATATTTTCTCCTCCAGTGATACCCTGCGCCAAGGCGGTTACTGTTACTTGTCAGAGCAAGAGATGAAAAACCACTATTTCTAGCACTTAATCCATACATACGGAACAAGTTCACAGAGCAGTAATTCATATAGAAATCTCCTATAGTGGTTTTCTGGAGCTTATCCAGACGGAATAATGAGCTGGTAGCACAGCAAAAGCCGAGACGAAGGAGAGTGTTGAGAATTTAGCAGGAGAGAATTGTACAGTGGAAAGGTTAGAGGTCAAAAGCCAAGGGTCATTTCAAAGTAATTTGTGAAATACTCTTGTTTAGCAATTTTTTTTTTACATTTGGCAAGGAATTCTGACAAGAGACCCTCACCTTTAAACTACCACCAACACTCCACTTAAAATGGGAAGAGGTGGTTGAGCCAAGGAACTGTTCCCTTTCCTTTGAGTACAGGTTAATTCATATTAAAGGGTTGCCCTGGGTTACATTTAAAGGGGTGGACACAAGATCAATGTTGTTTAAGGTGGAATTAGTAGCAGTTATCAGTTTAGACAGGATTCGAGCTTAGACAAAGTTTATTTCGGCATCGGTACACTCCGAATGTTCTAATTTCAACAACCCAACATTTACACTTACCGGGGTACTACCCCTTCTGTGATATTTACTGTACTCAGGTCAGTTTCCCTCTGCTGTACTTCAACGGTTAGTCATTAGGGTTATAGGCCTTGATTCACACTTAAGTGTGCAATAAGTGCGCACGGATTTGAAAATATATGCGCCTAAGTTGCAAGGCAACACCCATGACACTTCCCTCGTACTTACGGATATTTGCAGACTTCCGCCACCACAGGGCAACCTTTACTCTACGTGCGTATAATTGTGCTTAAGTTAATAAGGTTCGTGGGTACTTTCCTAACCACGCCCTTAATAAGCCATTTAAATGGCTCCCCCCTCCCACTTTTACGTAACCTACTTACGGAGGACTGGCGTGCCCCTCCGTATATATCTCACTCAGCATGGATTTGAAATCCCTAATGGATTTCCGTGCCGAAATCCAACGTAGCTTGAGTAAAAAAAAGTTACTACACATGCGCAGCTTATCCGATCCTAAAAATACGCACAAGAAAATGCAGCACTTTCGTAAGTGTGAATATTGTCCATTGTTAGAATTTGGATTAGGAAATTGGGTTCGGATTAGGATTTAGATTTAGGGTCAGGTTAAGACAAACATGTTACCCTTACAATATTCAGTTCTATCTGAGATCAAACTGCCAATCCCTGAACCCTGCCAGTATTTCAGTGCGGCCATGTTTACTGTCTGAAAATCAAAAAATTGGACCAACTAAGCTCATCCTGCACCAATCTATCTAATGTATCCGAAATTCTTATTAAAATTTATAAATAAGAAACAAATAAAAATGTTTTGCTTATTTTTAATCCATTTTTTTTTAGCTGTAAGTGTAAGTGTAAACCTTGGATGTTAATAAAAAAATATGGGCAACTTTTCTGGTGTTTGGTAAAAGAACATTGCATTAGTAGTTTACTATTCTTTGCCATTGTTCATGAACATTTGCATAATACGGAGCGATTGTTTGATGCCATTATCAACCATTAGCCCTTACTGTGGATAACAGGGGTGGTGGTTTTAAGGGCAAGACCGATTTTCACAGCTATAGTGTTGTAGAAGAGTAGGTCTCTGTCGAGAATGGCCTTATTTCTCTCCCAGCCAGTTTCATACTGGGTGGGTAATCGATTGCTTCTGCCTCGAAGAGTAAGCATTCAATCTACAATACTCTTCCCAATCCTTAACCTAACCCTCTCTTCACCGCAGCCTGATCCTAACCCACCCTTCTCTGCAGCCTAACCCTAAGTCTCCTTTCCCCGCAGCCTGACCCTAACCCTCCCTTCCCCGCAGCCTAACCCTAAGTCTCCCTTCCATGTCCCCAAAGAGGTTACTCACCTCTCCGGTGGTCCGGCGGCCGCGCTTCCGAAAATGAAAGGGTGATTATGCCTATTGCATACTCACCCATTCATTAAAAAAAAATCTAAAATGGCTGCCATTCGAAACAGAGAGAACCAAAAAGGAACTTTCGGCTGTCTACTTCTCAATGATAGCCACCGGTGCTGGGACTCCCACTGGGAATAAATTCAGGGAATATCTGGAGCATTACAAAGCTGAAGGCATTATACTGAAATTAATAGGTGGAGACACAGCCTTCTTCTTCTATGTGGATGAGTAGATCACAATTTTAATCTGCAAAAGGACTTTCTATCTTCTCCATTTCAGGTGCCCTTTATCCTTTACCATGCCACGATTTCCTAGAAAACTCCTTCACATGATTTATGAATACATTTCAAGGAGTCCATCGAGTTCATTGAGCCTATTGAGCCTATCTCAGAATCTTCCAGGAAATCATAGAACCGAATTTCCCAAGATTATTGTTAAAATATTTTGTACTAAGAAGAATCAGTGAACTCTGGAGAATTCCTTTGACTGTTATGCGTAAAGTACAGAAATATGATAACAATGTACTTAACATTCACTCTTCTATGTATTCCCACACAGGGCTAATTAGAGGGGTATATGTGATTTGGGGAGTAAGGCATAGAATGACCTTGATGATCATTAACTGTAGGACACATGGAACAAAACTCATCCTTGTTCCTCCAGGATGGTTTGGGAAGTAAGGGGGGGGCACTCTAGTATCCACAACTCTCCAAAAACCTCTCTCTTCCCCTTCTCTCAGGCACTAAGCCCCCCCCCCCTCTTTTCTTTCCGAACAGCCTCACTTGAGCACATTTATAATACCAGCCAATTAACTGTGCATTAATTATAGCAATATCATAAGAGTTGAATTCTAATAGACAGCTTATGTTCATGTCAAAATATCCCAAGGGAACATACTACAGTAAGAGGTGAAAAAAAACCTCAACCAGCTATCTGTCTCCTATTGTGAGTCTCTGCCATGCATATACAGCAACTTAATGGCACGGTAATAATAAACATACCCATAGGACCGAGAGAATAATGCTCCTTAGCTTCTAATGTACATGTTTCCATATTTGCATTATACTCTTTAACCTTCTGCATTATTGCTCAAGGGTAATATATTAATACATTCTTCTGCAAAACTGACATAGTGCCATTAACGTCTATAATGACCTGGGAATCAGGTCCTCCTTTCTGATGGGAAAAAAAAGAAAATAGGAGCAAAAATAATTTTTATTAGGTTTTAGGACTGAATCCAGAATTAAGAAATGGGAGCGTTTTCCACGTTTTTGGCCCCGATCCAGATCGGAGCGCAAATCCTTTGTGCATTGCGCAGATTCGCTTGGAAACGTGGCACAGGTTGCGTGAGATCCAGGACAGCGCATAACTGTGTCATTTGAAGGGCAAGGATATACGCCAGGGTACGGGCCCAGAGCAGTTATGCTGATTCGTGGACATCAAAAGGGGCGGGGCTTAAATCAGCCCATCGGGGCTTAAATCAGCCCATTGGGCCCCGCCCCCTTTGAGGTTCACAAATCGGGACAGTCCTACCGCAGGGGAAGGGTGGCCCATTTGATACCTATTTTTTCCCTCCGGGAGATCTTGGAGGGAAGAAATAGATGCCAAATGGGCCCCCCTTCCCCTGCCAACCCTGATATGCAGACTTGGATGCAGTTTGAATGCCGTAGGGCCCCCTGTTCTGAGGGGCCCGTGTGCACTGAACACCCTGCACCCATTATAGATATGCCTATGAGCATAGCATGTCCTAGTATGCAGCACAAAGATAGTGTAAAATACTGTATTTTAAGCTGGTAAAAACTGTTATAAATACAGAGAACACTCCAGCCGACATAGGGCCGTATTCACAGATCCGTTTTTGAAAAGTACGCAATTATACCATTATACTCTTTAACCTTCTGCATTATTGCTCAAGGGTAATATATTAATACATTCTTCTGCAAAACTGACATAGTGCCAGTCTATAATGACCTGCGAATCAGGTCCTCCTTTCTGATGGGAAAAAAAAGAAAATAAGAGCAAAAATAATTTTTATTAGGTTTTAGGACCGAATCCACGTTTTCGGCCCCGATCCAGATCTCTGAATATCAGGGAGACTCCCTGAAGATTGGGTGATCTCCCTGACTCCCTGAAGTGTTTGGTAATCTCCCTGGTTCTAATTTCATCCATTGAGGTCTATGGAGATGACCAGTTTCATGGAGGCCAAGATGTAATGAAAGAATCTTGTTATTCAGCTGCAGCGTCACTTTTAGCTTTTCTATAAAGATAGTAATGAAAGTATTCACTGACAATTTAATAATCAATAAATACTGACATTTTTATTGTAAAATAGTTTTCCTGGCAGTGCTAGATACACCTATGGGTGGAGCTATTCACAGGACACACCTCTTTGGTGCTACAGGACACACCTCTTTGGTGCAGCACCTTGATAGTGTTCTTATAATCTCCCTGATATTCATTTGCAAAAGTAGGCAACCATGATATATATTAATATGATTTTCCAGGTTGAAATATAAAGAAAAGTGTCTGTGGTAGGTCAATTATTGTGAGAACCCAGGACCTAGACAGGACCTGCAGAAGGTGCAACTATTTTAACGTAAGCAGCCCTTTGTTACGTCTTCACATCCCTTACTGTACATTGACTACATCCCTCCACCCCTTCCTGCCCCCAACACGCCCCTCAGTGCACGGCCACCAGGGTTGCGCTATAATTTTAATCGCCCGTAACTGTGCGCTCTTCAGTTCTGCTCATGCAGAATAGAGGCAATGTCTATGTGTAGTTTACTTCTTAAGAAGGAAACTACGCACGGTAAGATAAGGTAGAGCTATGGTACTCTTAACTGCCATTAGGTACCTTAAAACGAGGGGGGGTGGCGGGTTTATTGCAGGGCGAGTGAGTTAGGTGGGATCGGTCCGCACCTAACTCATTCTTAACTGTGAACATGGTCCAGAGTCCCTATTTGTAGCAAAAGGCCTTTAAGTGTAGGTAAAACATTGTCCTGGTTTGAGCTTTGCTTGAGCGACGTTCACTTGAAAGTTCCGAGCATCACCCGTCAAAACAAGAAAATTTGACTTTGCAAAATAACTCTCACTCCAATCTTGGTCGGAAATCTTTTGTTATGGAGTTTAACCATGACAATACAAGGACACTCGCTCGTCTGCTGGGAGTCCACAGAAAGAACAAGGAATTTCTTTGCACGCCATTCCTTGAGAACGCTGTCTCCTTGCACAGAGCCGAACAAGAATTTGACAGTTGTTGAAATAAGGAATATATAAAAAAAATGATATTTCTTCAAAGCTAAACTGTAAACCTCAGTGGGATTAGTGGATTTGAAGCTAGCTATTGCATCAAATGTACCAGTGTTTATTTGGCACAAAGAAATGCTTGCTTAATGTTGCACATTATACAAACGGATTGTCAAATCTTTCTCTCCTTCTGCATATTTTATTGCCAGCTCACGCTTTTATAAAGTCAAATTTATCTGGCATATTATAACCTCACTGTGGTTACTTAAGGCTGCTATGAACCACTTTTTATTTTAATTTCACTACTACTGAAATCTAGGGTTGACTGGGGACAGAAGATCACTTAATGGGCCAATGGGGTGGCTGCATGTTGGTCTGCCAGGATTATTCCCACCCCCAAGTTAAATCTGCCAGCCGATCCTGGCAGAAAATATTTCCATATTGCTATAGGTCAGTTCTGTCCACAGATTTACATATTATTTACATATTTAATTATATGCCATCACAATAATGACATCATAACATACAGGCAAATTCAGTTAACTGGCACATTTAGGTCTACAAAAAAGGGCTTAGGGCCATTATTTGCTAGTGGCAACTATCCAGCTATCATCTATAATGTTGGACTAAGAACTAAGGGCTAGATTCACTAAATTGCAGAAAAGTTAAAGTGGAGATGTTGCCCATAGCAACCAATAAAATTCTCTCTCACCTATTACATTCTTGAGATTGTCAGCTAGAATCTCTTTGGTTGCTATGGGCAACATCTCCACTTTTTAGTAAATCTAGCCCTAGATGATGGATGATGGCTGATCTTCATATAACTTGGCTCTCAAACTAGACGTGCACTGCTAGCTTGTTAGCATTACTCCTACATTCACGTAAAGGCCTTTTGAATAGGTAATGCTTTATTAATATCCGTAGAGATCAATGATCCATAGCTGAATAATATCTTTCTTCAAAACATAGGGAAAAAAACCTGCTATCAGATTTTCTATTATGTTTTATGCCTTTACCAATGCTGATCCTGATACTTCATTCAGAGGAAGAGGTATAATATAACACAAGGGCATCCATATAAACTGGAGGGTGGGAGGTTTAAAGGAGATGTACCGAAAAATGACTTCACTGAAAGGGTAGTTGATAAGGGGCCAACACAACAATTTAAACATAAATGGATAAAATATAAGGATATTCTAAATCTTAAACTACATTGAGGGTCTAAGGTCAATATAGATTACAAAAATAAACAACTAGGCAGACTGGATGGGCCACGTGACTCTTATCTGCTGTCACTGTGTCTATGCTATTACAAGCATGTTTTATAAATATACCACACACAGGGCCTGATCCAGACCTACGCCGATGCGCCGTGGGTACTAACGCAACATCTGCCTGGCGCATGCGTAGATCGACGGTGGGCGTAGGTCTGGATCAGGCCCACAATTACTTATAAAAGCTTGGTCACATGACCCTCATCCCACCCATACCTAACAGCCAATCAAACTACTGCCACTATTAGCCTACTTCTAGAACCATCCTAATACATGTCTATTGCAGACTAAGGCCGTTTATATTACCTTGCACTTAAACAGTGCTCGGTTTCTCTTCTAGTAGAAAATGCGTCTCCTTTAGAGGGAATTTCATGGGCTAGATTTACTAAACCACGGATTCTAGCTGACATTTTTTTAGCACGTAATAGGAAAGTGAGAGCTAGAATCTGATTGGTTGCTATGGGCAACATCTCCACTTTTACTTTCCTGCAGTTTAATAAATCTGGCCCCATATCTTTTTTTTTTTTTGTTTTTTTTTCAGAAATGTAATTCCTGCTCTTGAAGCTAAATTGAAGAAACATTTGTCTTAAACCAATCTCTTCTGAAGCCCTTTAACAAAGGTTAACCAAAGGAATGCCAAGAGATTGTAACTCATGCTAAAGGTTGCTTACTAAATGACCACTATTAAGAACAAAATTGCATCCTATCCGTTATTCCCTTGCTATCCTCTATATTATAAAACATTTGGCGATGTTGGCAGGACACATAGCTACACAACAGAACTATGTCTCCGCTGCTTTGCACTGGATAGGAAGTCCTGACATTGGTCTTTATCAGGGTTGCCGACTCTTCCGGAATATCCGGGAGACTCTTGAAATTTGTCCAGTTCTCCCGGTGAGTCGGCAAATCTCCCGCATGAGAGC
>WWET01001117.1:353812-396635 GCA_011038615.1 Limnodynastes dumerilii | reverse complement strand
GTCTCCCTGTCCTGCAGCCTAACCCTAAGACTCAATTCCATGCAGCCTAACCCTAAGTTTCCCTTTCCTGCAGACTCAATTCCCCACAGCCTAACAGTAAGTGTCCCCTTCTAGATTCCATCCTTTTTCCACAGCCTACCCCTAAGTCTCCCTTCCCCACAGCCTGACCCTAACCCCCCCTTCCCTGCAGTCTAACCCTGAGTCTCCCTTCCCTGCGGCCCAACCCTAACCCTCCCTTCCCCATAGCCTAACCCTCCACTAAGCCTAAAAGTCCCCGGAGAGGATTACTCACCTCTCCGGTGGGCTGGCGGCGGCGCTTCCGAAAAGGAGTGGGTGAGTGTGCCGATCGCATACTCATCCATTTATTAAAAAAAAAATCTAAAATGTTTGCCATTCAAAATAAAGCAAAAAAGCAACTTTCGCCTGTGTGCTGGGTGCTGGGACTCCCACCGATTTCTGCCAATTTTACGTGACGAGGGTGTGAAAACTTTAAAGTACTGGTGAGTACTCTCGTACTCCCTGGAACAGATGGACCTCAGAAATCTAGGTTCGGTCAAGTGTTACCATACTTTGGACCTGATCCAGACCTCTGGCCTGTTTAGTACGCATGGAGGCTTGAAAGACTGTACGTGAAAGGAAAATAAACTCCCATGTCCCATGTAATGACTTACGTGTCCATAGCCCCAAACTCTCCTCATGGATCTACGCCTGTCCAACGTGCCCTAGTGCGCCCCCCCTGGTAGATTTACTTTGTGTTTCTGTGTTTATACATTTGTAATCATTTTTTTTACTTTTTTAAGAGATAAATAAATTAGTGGAACTTTGCACCGCGGCTTCTTTTTTTTTTCTTGATTTTAAAGTCATTTTAGAAAGTGGTTCTTTCCTTTTAGGAGCTGCAGACTAAGGGCTCTATTTACTATCATTAGAGCATTGAGCGCTAATGATAGCAACTAGGCTCGCTGCGTCGTTTGCTGACATTGTTCGGTTCTGGAGTCCCGGCGCATGCGCAGTAGATGCCTTTTGGGACTTTATAGCCAGACCCCTCTTCCTCCCCCCAATAACAGCTATTAGGGGGAGGAAAAGGGGTTTACCGCTGATATACTTACCCTAACGCCATCTTCAGATGGCGATTTTTAACGTGTCGGTGCGAATTGTTAAAATCCACGCTAACTCTTAGTAAATGTCGGCCCGCATTCATGCATGAATGCGGGCCGGCGATCGGGACCGTTATTGCTATCGTCGCCATGATTTCCAATGGCGATGATAGCTTTGTAAATATGAACTGCTTCAATTTCAATTTCATATGATAAAGGCCGTTTTCACACAATAACAGGCTTTATCATATGAAAACGATCTTTGTAGATAGAGCCCAGAGTCATCTATGTATTATTATATGTACTTATTTACTATGTTTTATTAGAGTTGCAGTATAATAGCCATTGGGTCTGATTTAGACTTAATAACGACAGCCATTTTACGCAGGCGTAACTCTGGTTGTGGGAACACGCAATGCTTGCCCGCGGCAGATGTTACTCATCGTGACTGTACGTAACTCGGTACGATAGGGCGTGGCACCCCTACGAAAGTCATAAATACGCATTGTGGGTGGAAGGAGGCATTTCAATTGTACAGTATGGGCGTGCAAGAAAAGTTAAGGCAGGGTTCTGAACACGAAAGTCGGCTAAGTTCCGTGCATTAGAGGGGAGTGCCAGGGGGAGGGGATTATACTTAATTGCGCATAACTTACGTGGTTACGCGTGTAATTGTGGTTAATCCTGTTTCACCCACTACTGGTATATTTATATACATTTTAACTGATTACATTTCTAAAACTTGTTCTGCACATTCCTCCTTTGAAAAGCTGAAAAATGATTTCCAAATTAAAGATAACATTAAGAAAGTTGTTTTTTGTTTTTCGAATGAAAGTAGACAAGAACAGCTGCCAAGGTCATAGAGAATGCATGCGATGATAGTAATGAGAGTACATAACACTGAAATGTAGAACTTGATCTCTAATTGCTCTTTTTCTTTTAACAAATTAAATGGTTAACATAACATTTCTCAAGCTCCTAGAAGCCAGATTTACTAAGCTTCGGGTCTGGAAAAGTGGAGATGTTGCCTATAGCAACCAATCAGATTCTAGCTTTCAGTTTCTTTTAAATACTAGATAATGTCAGCTAGAATCTGAGTGGTTGCTATGGGCAACATCTCCACTTTTCCAAACCCGCAGCTTAGTAAATCTGGCCCTAAGACTTTTTTTTTTTTACCCAATGGGCCTGATGCAGAGGTCAGTGCAGGAGCAGAACTACCATTGGTGCAACAGGTACATGCTGATACAAGGGCCCACAGGCGTCATCACCACACCGCCCAAACTCCCCACCAGGTTATCTGGGATATCATCAGGGCCAAAGCATGTTTTCTGCACCTGGGCCCACAACATGCTAGTTCCGCCTCTGGATCAGTGCAACTGTTATCGCAAGCCGCGACGGCCCAAAGCACATAGCACGGCCAAATATATTGCACAACAGCAGGGTAGCACAGTCTAATGCCTTTACTGTACATCGACTATGTCGCCCACTACTGATTACCTCCCTCAACGCACTCTACGGGAACGCTCACCTCCTGAGGGGGCCCATTGTGCGGGGCAACAATTATTAGTCAGCCCCTGTTGTAGGTATATACAAAATAACAACCCATAGAGCATTAAATATATTAATAAAAAAAAAACAATCTGTGACTGGAGTATAAATGAAGGCATGTTTTGTTTAATGCGAGACGTTTAGTTAACCCTATATTTGACCGTCAAAGGAATGTGTTAGAATTTATGAGTATTATGCTAATATTCATTAATAGTTAAAATATTTATAGCTTGGAAATTGGAACTCATGAATAGTGGGTGGCATATTTCATGAATATTTAAGGGGTGCTCCATCTTACCTCCCTAGGGACAGTCATAACTCATGGGTTATAAGTGAGGTGGAACTTAAAAAAAAGTGGTGTATATATATGTATATATATATATATATATATATATATATATATATATACTACCCAACTGTTTGCTTTCCCTTGCCTGATTTTAAATGCAAATATACCTGGCTTAAAACATACAACTCATCATGAAACCTGATAGGTCTGTGTTTTAATTGGATAATTCGTACTTCCTTCTGCAAGGTGTTTCAATGCCCAGGAGAGGCACTGATTGGCCACTAGTGGGCTTTCCTGAAAGGAATGGACACTCCTTATTTAGTCCTAATTGGCATCTGTAAATATTGGGAAGGATAAATAATATTTTGAACATATAGAAACAGAAGAAAAACAGAAGAAAAGGTCATTATGAAAAGCAGCACCCATCTAAGTAAGACCCATTTTTCTTAATGCCCGATTATCATATAATCCAATGACTCTTCTTCGAGATTTATGTTTTTGATTTGTGGGGCAATATTACAACTCCCTCTCGCTAGGAATAAGGTACTACATGGTGGCTCAGTAACACTTGTGACTCACAACACTGAAGTCATGAGTTCGATTCCCGGACAAGGCCTTAGCTGTGTGGAGTTTGTATGTGCTGTAAAGCACTGGGGATAATTTGTGGTGCTGAATAAATATAATAATAATAAAAAATAATTATAACTGCTGCCGGGGTGTTATTTGCTTTCCAAAAAACGGTTGAATGGCACGGTGTTTCCATTTTTTGATTGTGGCAGTGATGTGCCTCCCAGAGCCATGAAGATTTCTATTTCAAATGGTTTAGCATTTTATCTAGCCGTAACATTAACTCTCCCTTAACCCTAACCATCCGTTTCATGCAGCCTAACCCTAAGCTTTCCCTTCAGTCCTAACTCTAACCTTCCACTTCAGCCCTAACCTTAACCTTCCCCTTCAGCCTTAACCCTAACCTTCCCCTTTTTCAGCTCTAACCCTAAATATCCATGTCCTGCAGCTTAACCCTAACCCACCCTTTTTAAGCCCTAACCCTATCCTCAGACCCATCGTAGCCTAAGCCCTAACCCAGTGGTTCCCAAACTCTCTCAGTTCGAGGCACCCTTAGGGTCTCCATATTTTTTTCTCAAGGCACCCCTAAGACAAAAATACAATAGAATACAATAGGAAATAGAATCATTCAGAGGCACCCCAGTGAGAGCGTCGCAGCACCCCTGGGAGCCACGGCGCACAGTTTGGGAATCACTACCCTTACACTAACATCAGGCCTCTGCAGTCTGTCCTCTGCACCTTCGCTACTGCCAATGGGTCTAAATAGGCCCCCTTTCCCAATGGCAATCTTCTGATTGCCGACCATTTCGATTTTACACACACACCATTCAGCTGGCCACTGTATCATATTCAAAATAGGGCCACCAGGACTGGCAAACGCATCCCCTGCCACCTACCGGGGTCCTTTTGATGGTAACACCATATCATATGGGAAAACCAAGGATTTTATAGAGCCTAGCTACCATGTCTTAGAATGATGAGAGAACAGGTATTTTATATAGCACCCACAATTTAATTTACAAATTATGGGCCAGACCTAAACTACGAATGCGAGCGATTTTACGCTAGCCGCTGACGTAAAACCGCCTGTTAGTATTTACTGCGCATGCGCATGGAAGATGTTATGCCACGTAACTCTGAACGTACGTACAAGCCACGTATCGACATGGTAACTCTGAACGTACGTACCAGCCACATATCAATAGCGTAACTACGCACGAAGGGGGTGACAGCCATACGACACCCATAATTACGCTTCGGAGGCAAGTGCAGCATTTAAATCGTACAGTATGGGGGTTCTTAGGCACTTACGTATGTGAAGCCTTTACATACGTCAATCGTTACGCTTTGAAAAGTTAAGGTAGGGTTTGGCAAGCGTAAAACAGCCAAAGTACGTACGAGCGATGGGAGCGCCTAAAAAATACGCTACACGATGAAACGTAACAACCACTTAGGTCTGGATGTACCCCAATGTAATGATATCTCAATGTATGTACAACTACACTTATAATATGCTGAAAAAATAAGAATTCATTGTATATCAAACGAAGTAGGAGGAACCTTTTCTTCCATTAATAACACAATAACATTGGTCTAGAAAATACTGTGTACGTTATAAATGACTTTAGCCACTCTCATCGCTCAAGCTCTTGAGCCCAAGTTCCGATGACTGATGGCACAGTCATACCCATAGCTCACCATCGTCTTATCATCCCGTCTTGACTGCTCTAGTATACTGATGGCAGGATGATTCTCTATAAATTTCCCAGAAACAGATGTACCTTCCAACGCCTCCAAATGAAAACGTCCGAGCCCTAAAGGTGAAAGGCACAGAGAGGTCTTTAATTTGAGCCTTGAAGGCTACTACACATCATCTGATGGAACTGTACAGCAAATTCCATCTCTTTTATAACACAGAAACCAAGTATTGCCGTCAGAGGCACATTATAGTTAAGATAAATTCACTAAAGCTTTTTTTTTCTAAGCAATAAAAGTAGAGTGGATTCCCACAGGAGCCAATCAGATTCCAGCTATCAATCTCTAAAAAGTAGTAGATAAATATTAACTAGGGGCCGGTTCTAGATCTCCATCTGACACCCGACTTCCGCAGGCTGATCTGTTGTTACGCAACGGCTCTCCTTGCATACGGAATTCAGTTCCGTCCAATGAGAAGTGCCGTGCACTAGGAGATCCAGCCAATGGGGCGTTCCATTGCATTCACATACCAAATCATCTCTAGGGGGCGGGGATAGGCATGCAGATGATGGTGAGTGGGTAGCAGTAGGCACATCCGCATGGGTCTGCCTTCGGACAGATGTAGATCCGTCCGGAGAACTGAAGGATGGGCTTTGGATGCGTAAATCGTCCCATACCCACACGGGATGTGGAGGTCAGGATTAGGTCCTAGATTCTGGGTCCCCCACTTTTTATATCTTCTAGAAGCTAGTGAACGTATTTTCTGGAGCAATCCAAAAATGTATAGATTATAAGCCAATAATAATATAATGACTTCAGTGATTGCAAGTCTATGAGATTTTAGAAATCGGCAATCAATGTCCATTTTGAGGGCTTATCAAGAGCACTAATTTAATTAATTATGTAGAATTTTGAACACCTTCACGACAAGCGATATTTTGTGTTTTCCTGTGCACTTATACAATGTGTCAACTACATTAGAAACAACCTATAAAAGAAATCCAAATAGAGATGTTACACCATGGACAATTTTCTGCTGTTCATTTTTATTCATTCCGAAACAATATTACAGTATATCACAATATATTTGTAACAGGTTTTGGTGACAGTTTAATACTCAATAAATACTGATGCTGCCATTTTTTATTATAATTTTCCTGTATGTGCTAGACACACCCATGGGTGGAGCTGTTTGCAGGACACACCCATTTGGTGCCACGCCTTGAAAGTGTCTAAATCTCAGTGATATTTATTTGCATGAGTTGGCTGCCATGATTTTGATGGTGGTGGTTGGGTGAGGTGGGGTGGAGGTTTTGCTGTTTGCTGCTACGCATTCCGGACCGGAATTACACTTACGTTTTTGCTACTTTTCCCGTGCGTATTTTTAGATACGGATGAACTGCGCACGCATAGAAACTTTTCTTACGCAAGCTACGTAGGATTTAGGCACGGAAATCCATTACGCACGGACTTTACATCCATACTTAGTGAGATACGTCCGAATGGACGTTCCATTCCTCCATAAGTGAGAAGTTAAGTGAAAGTGGGTGGGGGAGGCATTTAAATGGCCTAGTATGGGCGCGGTTAGGAAAGTACGCACGTACCTTAGCAACCTAAGCACAAATATACGCACGGAGAGTTAAGGTTGTCCTGTGGTGGCGAAAGTCAGCTTAAGTCCGTAAGTTCAAGGGGAGTTTCATGGGTGTTGCCTTGCAACTTAGGCGCATATATTTGCGAATCCGTGCGCAGAGGCGTATCTACCCCTTGGCCAAGATGGCGCCCGCCAGGGGCGCCAGCCAAAGGGGGGCACCGCCTAGCGATGCCAAGGGACATAGGCGTGGTGGCACATGATGGAGTACTGGGGGGGAGGGGACTGGTGGCACATGATGGAGTACTGGGGGGGTTGGTGTCACATGATGGAGTACTGGGGGGGAGGAATGCTGGTGTCACATGATGGAGTACTGGGGGGGAGGGGAGCTGGTGGCACATGAACACGTAAGTCTGAATACGGTCCTCCAACATTAAGCAATTTGGCGTTTGTACTCAAAAAGGCGTCTGCTTTAACCCTATTGGCTGCCACTTTCCCAACAAAGCTGTACTGTGAGGACTAATCATGGCACCTTAATGAGGATATTGAATAAGAACGCCGCTGAGTTCTATTCTATGCACCATCCTTGAATCACAATTTGCAACTGAATTGTAGCAAACCCACGATCAAGCACCATTGTTTGATAACAAATAAAGAGAATCCTTGATCATTCAATGCCTTCTTTGCACAGGCAAGACACTAAAAGAACATGAAATCAAGAAGCACATAGATTTTTTTTTTGCTTATTTGAATATTTAGCCAGCATTTTGGATGTAAAGGGTAAAGTCTATTTAGCAGTCGGCATGCACTGATGGACAGGGCTCGTACCTTAAGCTCTACCATAGGATCGTCTCTGAGTGACAGAAGAGCAGGGGGTGATGGGGAAATTAATCCCTTGTAAATGAATGTAAATGGATTGCTGGGTGATATCAGTGACAGGAGCTGGTGGAGGGAACTTCAGCATGCAAAATACTCCAACTTATCTCATCCCATTCACCCGGGGTCAATGAGACGGCAGCATTCAGAGAGACCCCAATCCTTCTTATCAAATGAGAGGGATAATATGGAGAGAGACTTGTTAACAACAAAATCTTAAGGCCAGGATGCTCATGAATAAATTAATCTTGATGATAAAATCTCTGCTCACCCCCTGACATCTCAGTGCAAATTATTCACCACGGAAGGCCTGCATACTTTCTCTTAGTTAAAGTTTATGCTAATTCTGCTTAACTCTTTCTCTGCTGCAACCGAAACGCCGGCTGGAAATGTGGAACCCGGGGATTTGTGCTGAAATCAATTATTTTCAGTATGTTTTAGGAATGGTTGAAGTTGTTTGTTTCTGTGGGAGTTTCCCAGAATGCTTTGAGGGTGGATAAATTCATATTATAAAGAACCATGAATTTGCCGTGAAACTATGTGGTTGCCGGTTCCGAGCAGTTGTATTTCGACCATAAAACAGCCGCTATTATTGGGAATGGGAATCTATTTCCCTGTTCCCAGTAGCGAGAGGCTGTGGTGGGTAAATAAGGGTTAGTCTGCGGCGGGCTAAGGATAGGGTTTAAGGGGAAGGTTAGGGTTAGGTTGTGGTTAATGGAGGGTTAGGGAAACGTTAAGGGTAGGCTTAGTTTAAAACACTTCCCAAGAGAGCTAACAAATCTTCCGCATGAGAGGTAGGGGGCATACCATAATAGTTATCACTAGTGTTACTAGAGATCGGTGGGTGGGGCTTGATGACACAATTTTCATCATCAAGCCCCACCCACTCCCTGGAACACTATGATCTGAGGTAGTGCTGAAAAGGGGGTGGGACTTAAATACATCATTTGCATAAATTATGCCATTAAGCCCTGCCCTTGTGGCTACTTCTAGCTCTTCCCTCCGGGATCTCCTGCAACCCTGACATACACAAATCCAATAATGAAAATAATAAAGTCCCAATAATTAGCCAAACGAGTATAAATAGGACACAGAAACACAAGCTCAGAATCCTGATATACCTGATATGCCTGATATACACAAGTCAGCCTATCAGCAGCTACAACCTAATTACCAGGAAAAGCTCACACACAGATCAGAGGCATAGCAGGATCCTAATATTGCCCATTTCCTTTATAAGCAAAGGAATCTGTTGTCGATGCAACTTTAAAAAAGGACTATCAATGTCGCCTGTCATATAAACCGTTGAGATGTCTGAATTTATAGCCGAGCTTTAACTGCTGCAAGTGAACAGTCTTCAGCTCTGTCTCCCTACGGACAGATCTCCATGCAAATGGAGTGAGCAGCCGTAAAAGCTGATAATGCAATTGTTCTCTTCATAGCACCCAGAAACCCTGCAGCAGAAAAGGGGTTAATGAGGTTGTCCCTCCGATGCCAAGTCTCTTTATTATGCCAGTTAATTCTCAAATTGGAAATTCTGTTTATCGGGAAAGAACAGCTCCCAGTCCAAGAATGGATTGAGAAAGTACTATGTAATTGTTCCAAATGTCTCATCCATTTATCTCAGTATGCAAACACCCAGGACGGTCCAAGCAAGGGAGAAGGAAACAGATCGCAGTCATTAGAAAATAAATCAAGCCTTTTTTTTTTGTAGTTGTTGTTTTCTTCTTATCCATTCCCTCTCTGATTGTTTAGAGGGAAGATTTCACTGGCCGATACAACGCACAAAACCCCATCCACAATGCAGGCACTAATGCCTTCCGCTTTATCAGTAATGTTCATAGCGTTCTTGCAGAGCTCTTGTTTTCAAAATTGAATTTAGACATTTCCATCCCTAACATCGTTATTGTTTTTTATTTGTGTTTTTTCATAATTAAATTCACTCTATCGTTTTTTTTGTCAGTGCCAAATACAGCCACACAAAGGACGAATCTAGATTTAAATACGCCGTCCTCCTTAACGGCAGCAAAGTTACGGCTGTGCGATCCTAAATTTCGTACGTGGGAAGGTAGCACTTTCCTCGCAACGTACGGGACTTCCGTACCCTGGACGCTTCCTTAACATATATGCAACAACCCCACGTACAATGGGGCTGGTGCATAAAGAAGGGTTGTGTATGAGTATTTAACCAAACCGATTCTGTATTATTTATTATAAAGACCTCCCTCTGCCCACCACGCATACACAGGGGCCCCAATCCAGACCTGGCGTTTCTTTGCGTTATTTTGCATTGCTCACTTGCAGAACTAAAGAATGCGCAGTCACAGACGATTCAGATCATAGCGCCACCCTGGCATCCGGGACTTGTGCACAGAGGGGCGTGTTGGGGGGAGGGAATGGGTAAAGGGACTTAGTCAATGTACAGTAAGGCGTTGGCCAAGGCAAGTGCACAGATTTAACTAAGGTCTGTTTACATGTAAACATTTGCACCTTCTGCAGGTCTAAGTTTTCTTTGAATTTCAACCTGGAAAATCATAAATAATAAATTGCGGCTGCTGGTTAAAGTTGCTATCAATTCAGAAAAATATACAGTTAAAGAAAATAGCATATTTTTATGTATTCATTTTTCTTATTAAAAAACAATACATTTTTTATTTGTTCATAGATCATCTGAAGTGTTCTCTGTATTTATACCCGTTTATACACAGTATATTACATTACACTGCTCTTGCGCTGCGTATTTGGGCAGTAATTCAAATGACACAGTTATGCGCAGTTCCGGATCTCATGCCGTCTGCGCCACGTTTGCAATCACATTTGCGCAATTCACGGTGCGTGCGGATTTGCGCTCAGATCTGGATCGAGGCTACTGTACACATGGCGGCTCATCTCGTTGCCCGGTTGGAAAACCTCCGGCACGGAATCCAGGATCATTTGGAGTGTGTTTCGATACGTAACCAACATATGCACATATGTGCAAAACACGTGTACTTAGGCGTTTAGAATGCGTAAAATTGGATGTTTTTCACATTTCTGGATCTTGTCCAAAGTCAGTTCCCGGGCTAACTCTCTGTACCCTATCAATGAACAGATAAGGTCATGGCTATTAGACCTGATTCATGTGTCCTCAACCTCTACACAGTTGACACAAGGCTCTCCCGGAGGGGACTTGACTGAAGCTGAGCAATTTGATATGCAGGGGTATAACTATGGCCATTCAGGGGGTGTACTGGGTATAACACCTACAGTTAAGTTGACTTGGCAATGGTTGCCAATCCAATGTGCTAGTCCTTTTTTTGTAATTCTTGGGTTATTTGAAGGCCGGTGCAGACACAATTCAACCTAAAAGGTAGCTGGGGAGGTCAAAAGAGATTTCCCTGTGATTGCGATCGAAGTAGTGTCCACAGAATGAATCATGGAGGAACTGTCACCCTGCCCTCAGAAATAATAGCTCTGTAGGACTGATCTTTGCTAATAAAGTCTATGAGCTTGGTCAAATAGAAGTCATTGGACCTAAATCAGACATTAAAAATAAGAGAGGAAAGTTACTCCTGGGCAAAACCATGTTGATTTCCATGGAAGAAAAGGTAATTGTATTCTTTGCATGCAGGGATATATCTTTGAATTGCTTTCTGCACACAGATACTGACCAGCTTTACTATCACACTGTCATTTAGACTTGGGCTGGGACACATCACCTCTCAACTCTAATACTGTTTGCAGCAGATGAAATATGACTCCCCTGCAATCACCATGGTTTATCCCAGGAGTAACTTACTCTCTTATTTCCAATCTCTGAATCAGGTCCATTGACTGTCGTCATGGTTGCATGCCCAACCAATAAAGTTTATGTATCTACTGCCTACACAGAATGTATAAATTGAAGTTTTATTGACTCTTTGGGACAAGGTTGGTTATTATGACTTGACTATGAGAATGTAAATAGCGTCCTTTCATTTCTATGTAAATCCCTATGTGCTTATTTTTCCGTGGGAGTTACGTGCAGGAATATAGTCTACGTGAGCAGTTGAAACGTACTTAAAAATAGGCACGGAAATCAGAGAATATGCTGTTCTCTGAATACGACCCCCTAATTTTACTGACAACAATTGTTTGTGTTTTAAATATGGCAATATTGTGTATCAGATAATATGGAATACCTAAGTAATATGACTGCCTTTTGAAACTGTTACTGCGTCTTAATGATGCATCATACTCATTAACGATCACATAAAGTTTGGCCCTGGGGAGGTGGATGCTGTTTTTCAGCTGAATGTAATGTTCCTTTTGTCTGGGAGGGAAGCAATATGCTCTATATACTAGGGAGAGGCGTCATGCATTGTAGGTGCTGGTGTCTTACCAGATAATTATATTGGGCTAAATCCAGACCTTAGTGCTTGTCACGTTAGAACGCGTAGCGTATTTACTCTAGCGTAATTACTATGCGCTCCTCTAGGCACTCCCCTCGATCATATGTACTTTGGGCGTTTTACGCTTCCCAGCTTAAGTTCTAATGTATGTAATGGATTTACGTACGTGACGGCCAAACCCAGCCCATACTGTCCAATTTAAATGCCTTCCTCCGCCTCCTAGGCGTAATTACGGGTGTCGTATTGATGCCCCTGCCCCTTTGTTCGCTGATGGTACGTACGTTAGGAGTTACGAGCCTAACCTTAACCCTCTCGTAACCCTAATTCTAACCCTAACCAACCCTATCCTCCAGCCTAACCTTAACCCTCTCCTAACCCTAATTCTAACCCTAACCAACGCTGTCCTTCAGCCTAACAGTCGACCCGACTGTCCCCACCTGATGACGGCCCTGCGTAACCTCTTCAGACCAGAAGTACTGTTGGCACTTTTTGTGATACTCATTGTAATGTGATGTTCTGTTAATTCAGTTTAGACTCATCTCCATCCTATGTAGTTGCTCATTATATTAAACTTCTTTGCCAGGGGGCTACCTCAAGTCATTTGTTTATAAATATGAATGCGCCCGTATTTGTTGGGAAGTTAAGGTGAGATTACTTGCATAAAACTTTGTTTGGCCCCAGGATCCATTCTTTGTTCCTGTTTAAATTTTATTCCTTACAGTTTTCAAAGTGTTCATATCTTTATTGACATCTTACGAGCATCCAAATGTAGCATTGTTTTTGTTGTTTTTTATTATTATTATAGTGAATGATATTAACATTGCGTGAATTTGCCTTTTTTTATGTTTCCTTTCCTTGTTACTTTCCATTTTAAACGTATATTAAATTACCTCATTACCGCTGGCTTTCTCCAGACTTGTATAGACTCATTTGAAAAGAGAGACACTTTAAAACGTTTTCTGATATTTAATAGTACAGACGGATGGATTTTCAGATGCTATCTGTGGCTAAGTGCAGACTAATTTTTACGTTGTACACACAGAGGTTTAGATTAGAGAATGATACTTATTAACGACTCTGTGGAAATCTCGCAATTGTACTTAAGGGTAACGTTACCAATAAAGAAAAGGCAAAAAAAAAAAAAAATGTAAAGAAAACATCATTCATTGGTTGCACTATCCCAACAAGGATCAACCGAAATTGTTGAATGGATTTTTTTCCCCTTGCGTTTGACCCTGCCTCACTATAGGGAGAACAAGGGTGCCCAGTAAGAAAGATTGGGCACCATAGCAAGAGTGCCAGCAGATACCTAGACTAGAAGAAGGGCAGTTTATGCCCCCATGAGGCATGTGTGCAATGCACCTAGTAAGGCATTTCAGCACTAAGCTGTCAATGACTGGCAGACTCTTAACAGACAAATTGACAAAAAAAAATGTTATGTAGGCATGGTATCCCTTCCACATTTAATGATTTATTAAAAGATTTTTATAGGGCCATATATTACATAGAGCTTTACAATTTTTCTATTTTTTTTCTTCTACTCTTCTTTTCTTTTACTCTAATACATTTTTTTTGTTTTCTTATTGTTCTTTTCTTTAAATTTTCATCTCTTTTATTCTTCTACTATTCTTATTTTCTGCTATTCTATTCTTGTACTCTTCCTCTCTCCACTCTTATTTCCTTCTACACTTATTCTTTTATTTTATTTTACTCTTTGTCTCTTCTTCTTTTCTATTCTTCTGTTTTTACTTTCCTTCTATTCTTCTGATCTTCTACTTTTTTCTCTTCTCTTATACTATTCTTCTCTCCTGCTATTCTTCTCTTTTACTCTTCTCCTTTTATACTTTTATTTTCCTTTATTCTTCTACTCATATTCTTTTACTCTTCTTCTCTTCTGCTGTTCTTCTCTTTTACTCTTCTTCTTTTACACTTTTCTTTTCCTCTAATCTTCTATTCATATTCTTTTACTCTTCTTCTCTTCTACTATACTTCTCTTTTACTCTTCTTCTTTTACACTTTTATTTTCCTCTAATCTTCTATTCATATTCTTTTACTCTTCTACTCTTTTAAACTACTTTTCTTCTACTATTTTTCTCCTTCTCTTCTTCTTATCTTTTTGTCTGCTCTTCTGTTTTTTTCTTTTCTTCTATTCTTCTTTTCTTCTACTCCTTTTGACATTACTATTATCTGTCTGTGAGACCCTGTCAGATAAAGAACGTTGATCCGTTAGCCATGTTGACATATTAATGTCGTCAGGGAATTGCTTCATACTGGAATCTGGGTAACCGGGCAAACTCCACATGAAAATTTACTGCTTGACCTTCCTTTACATATTCTGCAAATGAACGTAAAAGATGTGAAAAATTGATGTATCCAGATATATATAGGTATATATGTGATGTGCATACAGGGCCTTTCAGATTAACAGCATAAATGGGGACATTTACCTGAACTCAGGATCACAGCACAGACTTATTTATATCTATATCTTTATACATGCACAGGGAAAACATACTTCAGAAACAATCAGTATTTATCCTGATAAAGTCTTACAAAGGTGAATCTCTGACAAGTCTCGTTACTGTCAGCTGTCCAATCATTCCCATCCTGAGCGGAGATGTATTATTGTAATAAGATGGTAATGGTGACATAAAGGAGGAAGAATTCTGTCTCCAACACGAAACGGAAACTTATTACCCTGCTAATCAAATGTTCATTTCCAAGCCTCCCTGCTAGGGGGTGTAATCTGTAAGTAACATGTCATTATTTGAAGGCTGTCCACTTTTCACTGAAATGGGAAATCAATAGTGATTACTGGGCACGTTAATTCATGTTCGCTCCGTTAGTAGCTTTGTGCTTCCTTCATTTCATTCACATGAGACCCTTTTAAATCATGAATATGAGGATCTGTATTAGTCTATCTATCTACAGAAATGTTATATGGTGATCGCTAAGAACAGCAAAGCAATCACTTGTCTTACTGTTTATGTGTTTTATATCAGTGACATAAATCCATCTCTTCTATCTATCTAGCTCATATCTATCTATCTATCTATCTATCTATCTATCTATCTATCTATCTATCTATCTATCTATCTATCTATCTATCTATCTATCTATCTTTCTATCTATCTATCCATCCACATCTTATCTATCTATCTATCTATCTATCTATCTATCTATCTATCTATCTATCTATCTATCTATCTATCTATCTCAAGGTCAGTTCAGGGAGAAGAGGAGTATAATTTAACAAGCCTAAATAACTACACCAGGTAATGAAGCAGAAACCTAGTCCAGAGTAACAATCAACAGACTACATCTATACAAGACTACAACATAGGAATGAGGACTAAGCAGGGTATGAGACAGCATTCAGAAGCTACTATAGTTAAACATCCCAGCACCTACTCTGATTGGTCGATGATCAGGTACAGTAGACGCCCAATCGGTAATTAGAACTCCTTGGGGACAGTTTTTCAGTAGCTGCAGCTAAGAGTATTACTGTCTCTCTGCCAGACAGGCAAAGTCTAAGGTTCAAATCCCCAGTGGGACACCCTCTGTCTCTGTCAATACGTCTGTGCATATCATCTGCCTATCTGCTCTTCTCATGCACGCTCAATCCGGCCTCAATATATTTATTTTTTCCTTTTGTGTGTGTTTCAAGATGTGCGGAGATAACCTGCGCTTAATACACGTGGGCCCTAGCAGACATGGAAAATCTCTTAAATATGTTTTGCAGCCCGGAGAACTCTATTAAACATTCCACAAATAGCCGTAATCTCAGACCACAGGGTGTAATAACCAGACCATTAAACAAGAAACATATCCAAAAACAATCGTAACAAACATTTTTGTTGATGTTGGCTGTTTATGCTTTTTAAAGCGAAATTGGGTAGTAGGCGGCTTTACCGCAGAGAAATGTATTTTATGCTTCTTAAGATAGTATAAAATGTCATTAGTGCTTCTAGGGAATGATGTTTATGTTGTTTATTGATTGAATGGGTGTTACGTTATTCCAGTCACAAAGGAAGAACCAAAATGCTAAAACCTGAAGTTTTCAGTCATTCATTAGGAGAATAACTTTACATTTTTTACTTAATTATTTTTTTTATGTTTATTTATTTAAATCTACTTAAATGAGGGTTGTAATGGGCAGAGGTCTATTGGATTTGAAGCAAAGGGAAATTATTATTTTACTTAATTTTTTTTTAAATCTGTTTTTACAATGGCTGGTGTCACATGCTATAGAACATGCTGGAAGTATAAGACTTCTGAACGCTAAATTGCATGGATTGCGTAAAAATTACATGGGATAGAATCCAGACGCAAGTACGCTGCTTGTAAATCTCCACTGGGGAGTGTAGTAAGCGCGATCAAAGATTTTGTGCGTGCAAGGGTGAGGCACTCCCTATTCACTCCTCCACCAGAACCCTACCGTAACTTGTATGTACAGGACATGCGCTTACCGTACAATTTAAATACCTTCCTCAGGCCACCGTGAGATTGCGCTGCACCCTTGGTTGGTCATCAGGCCATGTTTTCAGAATAGGTTACTTTACGTACATTAAAAACATTCTTAGTGCGTTCCAAAGCATAACTACCATACCCACAGCCACACACTCATTACTGCCATACCCACACCCACCCACACACCCATAACTGCCATACCCACACCCACCCACACACTCATTACTGCCATACCCACACTTACCCACACACTCATTACTGCCATACCCACACCCACCCATACACCCATTACTGCCATTCCCACACCCACTCACACACTCATTACTGCCATACCCACACCCACACCCATAACTGCCATTCCCACACCCACTCACACACTCATTACTGTCATACCCACACCCACCCATACACCCATAACTGCAGGGTCAGACACCAGGGAGAGAATGGAGACGGGCTGAGGAACATCAAGGCTTAGGGTTAGGGTTAGGCTGCGGGAGATGAAGGGTTAAGGTTACGTTGTGGGACAAAGAGGATTAAGGTAGGCTAATAGAATAGGAAGGTCAGGGTCTGCAGATGGCGGGTTAAGGTTAGGGTAATAGAAGGGGAGAGTAGACACGTTGTACCAACAAACCACCCCCAAATCCCCCAGTCCTCTCTCTAATTACTCTATGATCACAAATATATAAGGCTTTCAGAAACAGATAATCCTTTGCAAGAAAAATGCAGACATTTCCTTACAGGAAACTTAACTTGATATTTAAAGTGAAAAAAGGTCATGTTTAATTGACCATTTAATTATAAGACTCCATGCACTTCAAACACAGATGCGCTGTTGTCACGTTAAAGACGTGCTAAAGAAAAGAAGCAGAGAATCACTGCCTCAATGATAAGATATTGCCACATTTACTGCGTCTTGTTTGGCCCTTAACCTTTATAGCAATCTCTGATTATCTGAGAGACTCCCTGAAGAGTGGGTGATCCCCCTGACTTCCTGAAGAGTGGGTGATCTCCCTGGCTCCCTGAAGAGTGAGTGATCTCCCTGACTTCTTGAAGAGGGGTGATCTCCCTAACTCCCTGAAGAGTGAGTGATCTCCTTGACTCACTGAAGAGAGGGTGATCTCCCTGACTCCCTGAAGAGTTTGGCAATCTCCATGATGCTGACTTAGCTCCAGAAGTCATTGCGACAGGATGACAGAAGTTAGAAATTGTGTCCTATTTCCCTGTATTGAGGCCTATGGCATTGGCCATTTTTATTGAGGCCAAGATGTAATCAAAAGCTGTCAGTTTTCTAAGACAACATGACTTCAATAATGGAGACAGAAATGAAATATACATTTTGGTCTGTTTCGTCAGAAAATCACCTATCCACAGTCTTAACAATAAATAGTTTTCTGGTAGCACTAGACACACCCATGGGTGGAGCTATTCAGGGGACACACCCTTTTGGTGGCACAGGACACACCTCTTTGTGCAGTGCCTTGACAGTGCTATCTCTCTCTCCCTGATATTCTTTTGTAAAAGTTGGCAACCATGATTCAACCACGATTAAAATACAATAAGAAAGGGACATTGAGGCTTCTTCAAATTAAATGGTGTCGGCCATTTTGTTTTGGTCACATGATAACTAAGATATTGTCTAAGAGGATTTACATCTTGTGTCTCCTGTTTTATAAAATATATACATTAAAAACAGTGTTGTACGAGGGTTTAGTGAGGTAAATATGCTGGTTTTCTATGGCTGTAGATTAAGTATACAGGAAAATCTCCCTCAGGCCATATTTATACGTAACACAAAGGTCGTGCAGGATAACATCTGTGTTGAAACGTTCGGACATGTTGGCCCCAAGGACTTACAAGGTGAACTGACCTTATGCTAGCCTCTCATATCCCGCTAACTACCACCCCCGGATCCATGCAAATAGATCTCTAGGGTGAGCTGGGACTGACGGGGAAAGATTAAAAATGTAAACATATAATGAGGATAAATTAATACTGGGTTTTAAGGAGCGGACGGTGGATGGAGCATCAAAAGGGGGCTATGGATAGATGTGGAAATGCTTTTTTTTTATCTAAAATTGAATGTGCTCCAAAAGTTAAGCATCCGCATAAATAAATCTGTAATAAATATATTTTCATTTTCCTGTCCGCCAACGATTTATATAAAAATGAGGGAAATATGGACAAAAATACTGTCACTCGAACATGCAGCTGCAATGGTGGGAGGAGTCAGGCTGCAATAGTCATGGTGGGAGTGGTCAGACCACAACTGATTGGTGGAGACAGACTTCAGCAGTCCTGGTGGGAGGGGTCAGACTGTTGTAGCCATGGTGGAAGGGTTATAAAGGAAATATCTATAGCTATCATGTCCAAAGCAGCAATTCGGGTTCTTGCTATCATTTATTGAGCATGGGCTTGGAAATGGTAGCTAGAATCTGATTGGCTGCTATAGAGAAGACCTGTATTTGTTTATTAAATATACCCCAATGTATCGTAACAAGAAATTTTAGCGCTAATGGCAAAAAGAGAACATAGCGCCCCCAACCTTGAATCAGTAACCAGTTTAACCTTAAACATGAGATTTCTGCCGCCCTACTCCGGGCGAATGCCCCTATCACCCACCCCTAGTTAGGGCCCTGCAAAGTATAATAGTACACTTATTCTGAACACCCCCACTGACCTCTATGTCAGAGTTACCAACTCTTAATTTCTTCCCTCTTGGAGATCTCGGAGGGAAGAAATATATGCTGATATGGGGTGGAGTTTTATGATGCAATTTATGCAAATCATATCCAGTCCCTTCAACATGACCCATTCCATTCAGTACTCTTCTCCTCAGTTTCCAACTGTCAGTTACTATGGTAACCTCCTTTCAAGAAACAATTAGTTTAAAAATAAATCAGTTAAGTCCTTTAAACCAGGCGAGTGACAGTTGGAAGCTCAGGTGCAGAGTATATTGTACCTAATGGAATGGGTCATGTTGAATTTCAGGAGTGTCGACAACCACGTTCTATATTTACATTCATCCTGAAACCTTGCTTATAATGTGAAACTCAGCACACGGTTCTGTTACTGAAACCCTTATAAGGAACTTGAGAACCTTAGCAATCAGGATTAGCATAATGGCCATCTTTATTATGCACAGTGGTATCATTATTTTTTGCATTGATACATTTATTGTTTTCTATCTCTGCTATGAGTCTCTGAATTCATGGTTCATTGTATCCTAATTTATGTTAGTCTGATCTTATTTGTTGCACATTTAAAGCTACAATGTTTCAATCTGTTTACCAGCCTCGTTTAAACGCGGTTACGAAGCTGTTCATGCGCAGTTATATATTTATGGATGTTGATGGTCATAGCAATTATAAAGATATCACAGCTCCAATGAATATCACCGGATTTAATACAGCGCATTCGCAAGATCCGTGCAGGAAACCTTTCTGACGGTGTATGCAGGGTGGGACGGGGGAGGTAAATTTAAATTGTACAGTAAGGGCGTACGTATGGTTCTCCTTTATGCACCAGACCCATATAATTTGGGGCCTGTGTGTCAATTTTAAGGTAGGGGCCTAGGTTCAAAAGTCCCGTACGTGTGAGGGGAGTGGTCCTACTTGCACCGATTTACAATTACTGTACAATTTGCATTTGTCACCCCTCCCACAGCGCAGAAGCGATTCCCCTTTTCCTGCCCTGTCCCGTCCCGTAATCAGAATATTTACTAGGACAGAATTCTGAATCCAGATCTGCCCTGGTAAAGTGGAGCTTGAGCATGCGCTGCTTATCTAGCCATCGGAAAACGCCCTCCGTGTAGTAAGTATAGATCCGGTTCTACGTTGGTCACAAATGACCATTTTCTTGGGGCGTTCAATAAACCACACCCTCTATCACTCAAGGGGGTAAATTCAATTCACAGCGTATCGCCGCGATTTGCTAGCGATTTGCAGCGTGAATTCAACAAATTGACTAAGCTGCGATTTTTAGGCGATTTTTTCCAACTCACACGAGATGCTGTGAGTTTCCAAGGAGTAAATCGCGGTGCTTTTCTATTGAGAAGCACCACGATTTGTCATTGAAAAAATCACGGTAACTCGCGTGAGTTTTAAAAAATTTAAAAATGCAGCATGGTTGAAAGCCTTAGCCATGCTGTGCTGATAGAACTACAAGGCTCAGCATAGCTTATCCTTGTAGTTCTATCAGCGTCAGCATGGTAAGGCCTCTAACCATGCTGTGCTGTGTGCTCCGTGTGTTAAAAAAAAATAATGTGTGCACAAAACATACTGATAAAAAATACAATGTGTTCATGTGTAGTAAACCTTTTCCCTAACTAATATTAACCCCTAATGTGTCCACTTACCTCCGGTGGCCCGTGTCCTATACTAAGTGTCATGTAATGTATTGTGTGGTGTAATAAATATATTTAAAAAGAATTTTCACACACCGTTTGCGGTCATCTGTCTTGGGAAGCCTTGCTAGATGTGAAGAATGTTCATCTGTTGCTTGGAGTCCTGGCGTCGACCTGCTTGCAGTCTTCTCCCCTTCAGCTCCGGCTCCTCTGGCTCTTCAGATCTTGCCACGTCGGGGTCTGGCTCACTAGAGGGCAGCCTTTTATTTAAATGATGACGTCAGAGGCCAGAGTGTAACTGACGTCATCATTTAAATAAAAGGCTGCCCCCTAGTGACAGAATGGCATTTGTAGAAGAAGAAAGAAGAGGAGGAGGAGCCAGACCCCGATGTGGCAAGATCTGAAGAGCCAGAGGAGCCGGAGCTGAAGGGGAGAAGACTGCAAGCAAGTCGACGCCAGGACTCCAAGCAACAGATAAACAACTATGCTGCGGTCGGATTTGACACTCAGAAAAACATGTCTACAAGATTGACGTGTTTTTCTGGCTTGCAGGGTGAATTGCCACTAACTCGCCTATAAGCAAGGGCGAATTGCTAAACAGCGAGTTAATGGCGATTTGACTGCGAGTTAGTCAAACCGACCTTTATGAATACTGTGAGTTTTATGTCTTACATTGTCTTACATTGAAAAAATCACAGTCGCGATTTTAGGGATGGCCATTTTTCAGAGGCCTAAACTCACGTGAGTTTACCTTTTGTGAATACGGTGATTTCATTCTTACTGTAAACTCACGTGAGTTTAGGCGATTTCTGCAAAATCGCCCTATGTAAATATACCCCAATAGAACAACTGCAATAGACTGTAGAGTAGAAAAATACTTTTATGGACCTTTCTCCATTGTTCACTTCTTTCTTCTGTTGTGGACATTGGAGATGTGATGTTTGCCACAACTTGTTCTATAGAGTAAGTCCTGGTATCCCATATATTGTTGTGTCATTTACAGTTGATGAATGGGAAGCAGCAGCAACAAGGTTAGAATAGGCTACGTCGATCTTGCTGACAAGAATCTATGTCACGTAATGGGTTTGTTGACTGGGTTTTACTCATTTCCCATGGCTTATGTGACTTTTTGAACACATTCTATCTTATCTTCAGGTCTATTTCTGCTGATCTTTGTCAAGATTGGGAGTTTTTTAAGTGGCTTTCTGATACAAAGAGCTGCATAAGGTGACTCAACCTTATCTACCACTATTGTTGAGCTTTAACCTCTTAGATTTCACTGACCTCCTTTTTTATTCCATGTTTTGGAAAAGGATTAAAAAGGCGAAACATGAATGGATGTGGCCTTCATCAATTTTCTATGGAATGACCTTCTTGAAAAACATTGAATGAAGTTCTTTTAACCTCGAAGAAACATGATGTAAATGTGTCCTTCCCCAAAACACAATCTCCTTCATTTCATATGGCCTCCTATTTTATGCACTCTACACTTATTAGAGAACCCTCCTCTGTCATGATGTGTTTGTTTCATTAGATACTCTTCCAGATGTCCTTAAGGGGTCACTTTCTGACTAAATTTACCGAAAGTGGCCATGACGATGGTCCAGAGTATATCTGACTCAAATAGACTTTAACAACTAATTAATGTCCTACTGAAATCCTGGGTAATGTTTTTTTCTTTTTTGTTTTCCCAGTGAATTCTTTGTACTGTGTTTTGCCTTGTAAACCATAATACATAAAAGAAGACACAAACAAATATTTCTGAACCTTAAAAGAAATTGGCCATATTTGTCAGGAGTTATATAAAGTGAATTACAAAAAGGTAACCATTAAGACTTGTATTTAACACTGGTCAATAGGTATCACACTTAATATCATGTCTTGTTTGAGAGCAGTAGTGTTTTTTTCATAATATACATATCTAAGCGTACCAGTTCCATGGATAGGGCCAGCACCAATATCAAGGGAGGTACCTGTACCAGGCTTTGAACATCCAAGTGATCTCAATACCCATTTACAGTCTTGAGTTACAGAGGTTCCCCTACAAAACCCTATGCCAGCTCTACATGAGCTCTCTCATGAAACCCTCGTGATTGGACAACCAAAGGAACAATACAACATCATTACAGAGGAGGGAACATTCATTTTGTGTTTAGGAGTATCTTAAAACTTAAATATTTCTTGGTTCAATTACTTGTAAGCATGATTGAAAAGACAAGCATTAGATGGTTACTCATTCCTGATGTAAAACAAATTACTTTGGGATCAAGTAGTCTGAATTACCAAATCTGGTTAGAATATACGGTCGATGACCTCTTCAAGAGTTCCACTTGATTGTATCTAGAATAGTAAAGAACTGCTATAGAATCTTGTACAGTTTGACTAAGACACTACTTTTCAATCTAAGATGTATCTCTCGTGACATGGGGCCTGATCCAGTGCTGAGAATGACAGGCCACTGACGCACACAAGGTGCGTAAGTGACCTTATTTGACTGGAGGGCGTGTTGCGCTAGTGCTTCCCCTCCGCCTGCTACAGTGTGGGGAGGGGCTCCCACACTTGTGCGGAACAGTGGTCATATAAACCGCTGATCTGCACGAATGACTTAAGACAGGTGGCTTATGGAGGCGTAAGCTGCCATAAAGCCCACTTGAAAGAGGGGAATGACAGGGGGCGTGGACTCCCCTTTCTCTGTCGTACAGACAGACCCCCGCACGTACGGAAAGCCTGCGGAGGTCTGGATCTAGTCCATGGTGGGGAGGCTAGATATAACCCATTATTCAAACTTTGTTTATTTACCATTAAACAGCTGCTGGCTTACTATAGAGAAAAAAAATGGATTTGGCATTACCCATTTAATTCACAGTATGGGGCATACACTCTCTGTAGGACATTGAAAGGATGATGTCATTGCCATTGTCTAATCTCTGCAGGAAGTTGCTAAATGGTAAGTAAACAAGTATTAATGACTTTTGTAGTCCCGTGAGAAGATCTGTACGGAGGGGCGTGTTTATACTCCATCCGGAGGAAGATACGTGTAAGTGGGTGGGGGGAGGTAATTAAATGACTATTTGAGGGCGCCGTGAGGGCGCGGTTAGTTAGATAGGCACGTACAGAGGCATTATACACACGGAAATGCACACTTAAATATAAGGATGGTCGAGGCACTTGTAAGTCACCGTCAAGCCGTCCTTGTGAGGGGAGTGTCATGGGTGTCGCCTTGCAACGGACGTGCGTATATATGCGTGCTTTTAACAAACGGATCTCTGAATACGGCCCATTATTATGTTCTTAATGGGATTTGCTGAGCAAAACAAAATCCATAAATGAGGGGGAGGCGATCGCTCTTATGTACAAATTCCATCAAAGAAAAAATAATACATTCTGCAGGCGATTGTGACATTTCTCCCTTGTCTATTCTGAACTTTGTGTTCAAGAGCTGGCAACTGTACAATTCTGTATATTTTCCATAACAACTGAGAAGAGATTACTTTGATGGAAATTAAAGAGCATTTCTATAGGGAGTACAGCAAAATCCATGAGCAATAATGGACATAGTCTTGATAAGATAGAACAATGCCGTACATCATTTAATATTAACCGTCCATTTCTTATTGAATTTAAATGTATACTATGCCCAGATGCTGCCAAGAGTGTTATTTTTAGCTTGCAGTTTTTGCTGTTTTATTCTCAGAAGTGCAAGGCGATAGGGAGGGAACACGCATAGTAGAAGGGAGGTAGGAAAAGCATGAGTGCGCTCAGCATTGATTCTTTCCTGGAGCCACTGAATCTTTAGTGAGTCGTCCAGGAATGAAAATCTGAGGGTAAAATACAAACTGGGGGGGAGTGTTAAACTCCAAGATTGAGTGTTGCGTATGCTTGCAGAGGATTGGAGGATTGATCTGCGTTTGGTAGTCCAATGACAGGTGTGGTGCAAGGAATTAGCCTACCACATATGTCATCTGGGTGCTAAACTCATCCCTCCTACCTACCCTTTTGTACTTTACTTGTTTTGATATCAGGTAAGTACTATTACTTTTAGACGTAACTACATAGAAACATAGAAAGAGGACGCCTTATGGTGCAGTATCTTTTTTATTCAATAAAAACAACAGTAAAAAACAATAGTTACTGTGCGTACCAGAGAAATTGGAATCAATATAGGATTAATACAGAGAAAGTCTTAACAGTTTGCAGAAGCAGCTTTTTACGACTCCAATCACAAGAGGACTACTCAAGCTGATCTGTTGTGTACACTGTAACCAAAACCCTACGCGTTTCGTCATTGGACTGTTTCCTTCAACACCCCTTGACGAAGTCCAAAGACAAAATGCGTAGGGTCGGAGCTTGGCTAAACAGTGACACACTGGAGGAGTTCTTCATAAGGCGTCCTCTTTCTGGCCCACTGGGTCAGCCTGTTGGTGTAATCCAGACTCTCCAACATGACCCATTCTATTTGGTACAATTTAATCCGCTCCTTAGCTCCCAACTGTCACTCACCTGGTATAAATGAATTAACTGATATTCCAAAAACTACTTGCCTCTTCAACAAAGGTTGTTACCACAGTAACTGACAGTTGAAAACTGAGGAGCAGAGTATTTTGTACCTAATGGAATGATGCTCAGGACATTTACTGAACAAAGCACATATATATATTTGATCTCCCCTGATAATTTTTTCAGGGGTGTGCTTTGTTCAGTAAATGTCCTGAGCATCAACCGTTAGGCAGTTTATTAGTTTTGGTGACCTCAGTGTCCCAGAAATGTCAGCAGAGAGCCGTCAGAGATGGATCCCATACATCAGTCATATGCAAATGACATGGCTGCCAAACTAGAATATCTTACGAGCATGGACTAAGACAGGAAGAGCACCATAAGCCATGATTGACAGCGTGGTTTGATAGGTGGGAACATGAAGCTTGTGTAATTACCAGGGCTTTGCAGAGTGAAACAGACAGCTTGACAAATCAACTTTAAACGATCTTGCTTCCGCTCTTACCTGGAACCCTGGCAAGGCAAGGGTTAAAAGCCGGGCCAAGTCGCAGCCTGGGTTATCCATTTAATAAATCACTGGAATGTTGTTATAACCAGGAGTAAATGTCACACCAGAGTTCATCAGAAGCTGGCCCAGGTTTCCAATACCCCTCTAATTAACATTTAACAAAGTAATCCACTTTGGCTTATTAGCCGGTTGCCTCGGTGATAATGGCTCGCTAGGAAAATAGAGAAATGTTAGGCAGGAACGAAATCATTTTCCAGAACGGGCCTGATATTATTGTATCCAATATCCTGGAATAATTTTTTGAGCCTAGTTAGTTGTTAATAGATTACATACCCTCTAACATGACCCATTCCATTAGGTACAAAATACTCTGCTCCTCAGTTTTCAACTGTCAGTTACTATGGTAACAACCTTTGTTGAAGAGGCAAATAGTTTTTGGAATATCAGTTAATTCATTTAAACCAGGTGAGTGACAGCTGGAAGCTGAGGAGCAGATTAAATTGTACCAAATAGAATGGGTCATGTTGGAGGGTCTGGATTACACCAACAGGCTGACCCAGTGGGCCAGATCCAGAGTTTAGTGTACGGCAGCTGACGTGACGTTTCTCTGCGTGATTTTCTACTGCACATGCTCAGAACCCCAGAGCACACAGTCATGGCCGATACAGATCTAAGCACAACTCGAGCTGTGGCGGCTTACGTTTTAAGGCCCGTGTTGAGGATGGGAAGGGGTAAGGATGTGTCCAAGCAAGTGCCCCCAATCCAAAGCTGAACACAGACTTAATAAAGGTTTGGTTACGTGTTAAAACATTTGCACCACTCCCAGTCAGGGCCGCCATCTAGCGAAGACAGCCGGGACTACTGTCCCAAACCCGCAGCTGATGGTGGCCCGCCATCATTACAGGGCCAATGCAAAGGGAAGAATTTCCCTGCACATCGGCCAGATGGTAGCGCAAGTCTGTGGGGCCCCGCCAATGTGACGTCACCAATGATGTCACATAGGGGGTGAGGTCTCGCTGGTGTCAAAGGGAGTTCCAGACTTCTGTACGAAACACGCACGGAGGTCTGGATCAGGTCCATAGGCCTTACCGCGACAGCTGTCCAATTGAATATTGTAATACCCCGGTGGGAGTCCCTGATGCGAATGCTGTCTTTTAGAAGTAGAGACAGACGAAAACTAATTTTCGTTGGGTTAGGGTCAGGCTGCGGGGAAGGGAGGGTTAGGGTTCGGCTACGGGGGAGGGAGCGTTATGGTTAGGCTGCGTGAAGGGAGGGTTAGGGTTAGGCTGTGGGAAAGGGAAGTCTTAGGGTCAGGCTGCAGGGAAGGGATGGTTAGGGTCAGGCTGTGGGGAAGAGAGGGTTAGGGTCAGGCTACAGGGAAGGGAGGGTTAGGGTAATGGAAGGGACGGTTAGGGTAATGGAAGGGGAGTGTTAGGGTAAAGGTAAGGCTAAGGTATGGGGTAAGAGTTGGAAATGGAATTATAATCATCTTTTAGCGCAGCGTCTTCCTTCTGAAGATGGTTGATTCCTTTGCCTCAAAAGCAATGGATTTCCCAGCCATTTTGTAACTTCCCAGTTCTCTGCAGCGGCCACACCTGTAATGTCCACATGTTCATTGGACATTGCAATAATCTTGACCATAACCCTAACCTTAGAGAGTAAATTAAACTCAATTCCTGGCTAAAATTCTACAAATCGATTCCTCTAAGACTCCAGCTTTCATGTGTCTGACTACACCAGGCTAACGATACAATGGTTACAGTACCTCACCCCCGTTTGCACCATGTTATTTAATAACCGTCATTTATTGCTACCTAGATGCTGACTCGAGCCGTTCATTGACTCGTCCTATTAAAGCCATATGTTAGCGTTGGCCTTGTCGTTCTATTATCCCAGCTCTGCGATCCACACTCGGGATAAGGCCAGTCTGGCAAGCTCTGCATTATGTGTAAATAAATCTAGGTTTTATTACCATTACAGTCATTAGTACGCCTTGCTTTTATCTGCTACACCTCGCACACCGTGCATGACAAAAGAGTTTGTCTCATCCGCAAGAGCCGCTGTGCAGTTCCCCGGGTCTAAATCACGCCGGCTTTGTAGGGAATGCATGGCCCAGCCTTGTCACCAGCAACATCACACTAAGTGATAAAATACAACTGCTGTTATAGGAGCTTTACACCATTCAGTTTATCACTCTAACAATGCTGCATGATCAGTCTAATTAGAACTGCATCAACCAGTCGCGGATCTGCTACTGAGCACTTTCCCTTGTTCCTCGGAGAGCTCTTAGGCCCTGATTTAGCACTGAAATTAAATGTAACGCCGCTTCAGTTTGATTTGTCAGCTGGATGCTTCTGTTGCGAGTGATTTTAGTTACACCTTTCTTGTAGACCTTGCCGAAACTTGCTTAACCTTTTCCTGAGTTACCGTCTGGTTATATCCCTGGGAGTTGTCCAGTAAAGCCTTGTTTCGTCATTTGAGTCGACTTTGACCATAAAATCTGCCCAGCGGATGATGGACTTGATTGAAACACAATGGGAAGTAGATGGTGTTCCGGCATTCCCATTTGTGATAGTAACAATTGCGGCTGTGTCGTTGCCTTCTCCTTTTTTAAGGAAGACTATTTCAGTATCGGAAAGGTTGACTGTTGAACGTTCTTATTTAGAAAAGGCATCCATTCTGGTTAGGGTTAGACTGTGAGGAGGGGAGTAATAGGGTTAGGCTGCTGGACAGGGATGGTTAGATTTAGGCTATGGAGAAGGGAAGGTTAAGGTTAGGCTATTGGACAAGGATAGTTAGGGAAGGGTTAAGTTTAAGATGGAGGATGAGGATGGTTAGGGTAAGGTTAAGGTTAGACTGTGCAACAAGGATGGTTAGGGGAGGGTTAAAGTTAGGCTCTGGCAGGGGAGTTTTAAGAAGTGAGGGGGCCCTTGTGCAAGATTTGTGCTTGCCCCCCCCCCCACGGCACCGCCTGAGGGGCCAATATGCATTGCACCCATTATATATGTCAATGGGCTCTGGGACAAGGATGGTTTGGGTTTGGGTTAAGGTTAAGCTGTGGGACAAGGTTAAGGTTAGGCTGCAGGCCAAGGATAATAAGGGTTAGAATTAGTGGTGTGTTAAGATAAGGCAGTGGTAAGGATTAGGATGAAGGAAATTTACCCGTCACTGTTTGACTCTTCCAAGACTCAGCAGCTGTAGGAGCGCTGTTGTCTCACTGGAAACTGGCAAAAACCAACGTTACTTTGTTGCTATAAAAAGTGATCTATTGAAAAGCAAATCATCGGAATGGCAAATTTCACCCAAATACTATTATAACATGATCACCTATGAATATACCTAGTGGTCACATTTTTATATTGTAGACCTGATTTATCAATGCGAATATTAAATCAGCCAAAGAGATTTAGCTGTTGTTCAGACCAAACCTCAGCAGAAAGAGACGGGATCTAAGTTACAGAAATTGTGGAATGCATTTTGGGGACAGATGGGTGGAAGTAAACATCTTAGAAGCTGCAGATCTCCTGGGATTTCCCAACACAGCCGCCTCTGGAGTTTACAGAGAATGATGATCAAAGCAAAAGAGTCTATAGATAAAAGTCATCCGGTAAGCAGCAGCACGGTGATGGTGAAAAAAAGCCTTTTTAGTCAGCCAGGACAGTGGGGAATAACCAGACCAGTTCAAGCTGACCAGTCACAACAAAATACAGTATATAGACAATCAGCCAAATACAAGTGGTTAGCATGTTGCTGAGGCTTGTGAATGATTGCCCGCTGCCTAGGCCCATAACTTTAGCGGGTGCAAGGGGCCTGGAGGAGAGGGGGAACCTGTGGCATCCGCTCCCCCTGCACTCTAAGCAAGGTGTCAGAGGTTGACAGCACTGGGCACCCTTGGCCGTAATCAGAGCTACGATCCGTCCTGCCTCTAACGCGCCACATTTTTAGGTATCTTATGACACTTACGAGTGATATAGGGCTACCTTATTTTACTGTGCGTAGTTTCCTTCTTCAGAAGGAAACTGCGCACGGACATTGCCTCCCCCCCCTCCCTCGACCTCTCCGGCTAATCTACATCCCTTCCCCCTCCCACTTCTACCTAAACATTCCCCGAGGTAGCTTAAGGCTGCCTCTTTCTAACTCAATTACACCGTGCAGTCTTTAAAGACCACATGGAGGCAATCTACGTACCTAACTGTTCTGTAGATTACGTATATGACCTATTACACATGCACATTAGGTCATATCAGGAAACTCCGCACCTAAGAAGAAGAATCTTCTTAAGTGTGAATACAGCCCTCCATGTTTTAAAGTGTCATCCTCTGACAGCTTCTGTCGAGGAGATGGGACTGCTTAGCTCTTCCCATCCAGACCTGAGTCCCACCACGTGCTATGGGGGCCCAAGCAAGTCACAAAACCTCCCTGGCCCCTGCTTATTCATTTCAATGGGCAATGCATTTAAATGGTCTTTACTGCATTCATTAAAAATGAATTGTACATTTAAATGTCCTGGAGAATCAAATTTACGTCACTGCTCAAATTCTTGAATCAATCATTTATTGAGGAGAACTGAGTTTCTTAAAATCTGTTAAAAAAAAATATATAGTAAATCTTTTACTAAAATATAGGAGTCTCCTTACAGTGTTACCTAAATTCTACTATCCCAAGGCTGCAGGGAGGGGAGTCTTAGGATGGATAATAGAAGGGGAAGGTTAGGGCTAGGCTGCAGGGAGGGGAGTCTTAGGATGGATAATAGAAGGGGAAGGTTAGGGCTAGGCTGCAGAGAGGAGAGGGTTATGGTTAGGGTAATGGAAGGGGAGGGTTAGGATTAGGATTTGGATAAGGGTTGGGGTTGGATAAAAACTCACCTCTTCCTGCTGCAGTTTTGTCCTGGAGTCGATCGATTCCCCGGCAAATTTTTGAAAATCCTTTTCTGACGACCAATCCACACTCATCCTGAAGGGATTAGGCTGCGGGAAACAGAGGATTAGAGTTAAGGTTAGGGGAGGGTTAGGGTTAGGGCGAAGGACCTACCTATCCACAACTCTTGGAATCGCAGCACCGCTGTTCTTGAGTATGGAGACAGCCGTCAATCGCCATTCAATTTCTGCAAGATGGTCTGTTGCAAAAACTAACAATCGTACTGGCAAGCCGCACCCTTTAACCCTTTCTTATTAGCCTTTGGTTGACATGAATGGGTTTGTTTGTATTTTACTATCGAAGATAAACAGTGGGAATAAAACAATTTGAAAATTATTATTAATTAATAATACTAATCAAATTTAAAGGGAGCTGAAATAAAATGCACATTAAATGAAATATTGCCGTAATCCAATTAAGGATGCAAGTGGTCAATTGGGTAAGATATTAAATTATTATAATAAACATTTTTTTTATGAGTGTTGTAGAGGCCAGAGCAATGAGGGAATTGTTGTTTAATATTGTATAATGCAGCCGCGGAGGGTTGAGATTTCATCTGTAATTTACTCTATTCCATCCTTTCTTTACATAGTATAAAGCCCTATATACAGACACTGACACTGGCCCACGCTGCAATCAGGTGACTTGCTTGTATAAAGTCCTTAATACTCAGATTGGATACAGAATATGACCAGGGGAATATCAGGGGAATAGTCTAAGTCGATATAATTAAGGACATTTTAGAATGTTCTCATTGGATACAGGTTAGTCTAATTTTACAAATACTTTAAAAATCTGGTACTGTTACTATTAGGCAGCAGAGTGACTCAAGTGGTTAGAGCGTCTGCCTCACAGCTCTGTGGTCATGAGTTCAATTCCTGGCCAAGACCTTCTCTGTGTGGAGTTTGTATGTTCTCCCTGAGTCTGTGTGGGCTTCCACCGGGTGTGTTGTTTATCTCCCACACTCCAAACAAATGCTAGTAGGTTAATTGGCTGCTAAGTAAAATTAAATCTAATTTGTGTGATTTAGGGAAATTTGACTGTATACTGCTATTGGGCATGGACTGATTTAAATGACAAATATACTTTCTGTACAGAGCTAATGAGTAAGTGCTGTTAAATAAATAGATAATTATGATGATGGTTAAGTTTGGCATAACACAGACCCATAGGACCGTATTCAGACTTCCTTCAGCGATCGGGCCGCAAAGGTCAGAGCAGGTTACTCCCACCAGTAAAAACAGTCACTCCCCTCGCTTCCTCCGGCCGGACCTAAACTTAGACCAGCATTGACTTGCCCTATCTGGCCGCAGTAACTTCCGGCCTTATGTGTATTAGTTGCGTATATGCCTTATGTGTATTAGTTGTATTATATTTCCGGCCCTAACTCTGTAAGTGCGCCCACTTTCCCTCATCTCAATGCCCCCCCGCCCATTTCTATGCAAATCCTTAGGTGCGTATATTTCCACCGCACTTAGGGTCGGAATCTTCCCCGCCCGATTCACAAGTCCGTCCCTTAGCCATTTCTGATCTTAACTTTAACGTAAACCGGCGTATCACTATTACTACACATGCGCAGTTGATTAAAAATCGATCTGATCCTAAATATACACACGGAACTTTAGTTAGAAACGGATCTCTGAATATGGCCCCTATTTATGTTGTATATACATTTTCTGATAAACTGCAATATGGTCAGGTCTTGGGATCCTAATGCTTTGATTGGCTTCAGCTTGGCCTAGTCCACAAATATTCTGACACGCTGATAGGCTCCAAGTTGGTCTAGACTCATGAATATGCTAATGTCCTGATTAGCTAAAGGTGGAACTCAGAGGCGGAATTAGCAAGTTGTGGGCCCAGGTTTAAAAAAAATGCATAGGCCCTGATGATATCCCAGGTAACCCGGTGGGGAGCTTTTGGCGGTGCGGTGATGACGGCTGCAGGCCCTTGTATCAGCATTGGCCCCGGTTCCGCTGCACCTATTGCACCAATGGTAGTTCCGCCCCTGGTTGAACTAGTTCTGTGAGTTTTCTAACATTCTGATTCACTAAAGCCTGGCCTAGTAGTCTCTGATTTGTTGCAAGTTAGTCTAATCTTGCAAATATTGACATTTTGTGATTGGCTACCAATTGGTCTGGTAGTATGAATATATAGCTTTTTCATGTGACTTAAAAGTAGTCAAGCAATGTAATAAAGCAATGATAAAGTCAAGTCAGATGCTTGGTTGTATAGGAAAAGAGTTTAGTAGAAGATTGAGAGAAGTCGTAGTTTATAGGTCACTGCTCCGGCCTCACCTGGAATACTGTGATCAGTTCTGGATATCTCTAGAAGGACATAAATACATTAAACTGTGCAATGAAGAGCAACTAAAATAGTGCATGGCCTGTGTCACACTACATACACAGAGAGAGACTACAGGAAGTAAACATCAAACTTGGAGCAGAGAAGAGCCAGGGGTGATATGCTAGCAGCTTTCACATATATTAGTAGGATTTAATAGGTACAGGTTCCATTTATTCAAAGGAAGAGATGTATTAAAACACAAGGGCATGTGTATAAACTGGAAAATGTTGGGTTTAGAGGAAATGTGCAAAAAAAATTAAAATACTTGACTAAAAGGATATCTGATTTGTGGATTAGAGGTGGTAGAGAACCATTGAAGCATGCTGGGGATAAATACAAAAGCGACCTAAAGCTTACACTCAATTGCGGGTCATCTAGTTTCAATATGTCCCATTCGACTCATCTGCTGTGAATTCAGTATTTCTGAACTCTGATTGGCTACATTTTGACCTTGTGGGAATGTTCTAATTCTCGGATTCTCGAAACAGTTTTTCTGCCCAGCTATAGGCTTTGATGATCTAATTAACTAGCAAACTATCTCTTATCTATACATGCTGCTTAAGAAAAACAATTGTGAAAAAAAAATAATAAGGTGAAAAAAATCTTTACTGGTACATATATTTGTCGTACCGTTCCTTAAAATGTTTCTCTTTTAGTTAAGAAACAAGAAATAACTTCGCATTTATTCATCCCCTAGTGTAATCCCCCCCTCGTCTATTCATTACCTGGTTAGACAATTTACAATACCCACAATCTCCGCAGGCTGTAAACAGGTTAATGGAGTGTAAACTGTCACCATTGCACCTGGTGAGATTAAGAATATCTGACAATTCATCTCTTTGTGTGATAATTTAATAGAACAGCCCATCCCGGCAACATTACATAAGTGTCTGCTGCTTTCCCAAGCTGGTCTATTGTATTAATGACATTCATTTGTTAAATATATTTTTATCATCAGAAAAAAAATCATATAATCAACGCAAAGATTTTACCATATAAGTAAATCATTTTTCTGCAATCAAATAAACAAAAAAACGTATTAACATGAAGCGTCTAGCTATATTGTGCTAACTTTCTCTGATATTCATTTCAAAACTAAAAACTTTTTTCTTTACAGTGATTTAGAGCCAATTATGCCACCATAACACCATGCACAACTGAGATCAAATAAGATACAAATAGAAGGATTATCCTAAACTAGCTATGACAGTTATAACTGATCATCCGTTCCGAATGACGGTTAAGTAAAATGTCATTTATTAAAGACTTGTCAGCAACTCAGTGAAGTCAACTGTAATATAACATCAATTTTTATATATCAATATATACAAATATTCAAAAGAAAAGGGGGCGCTTCATAGTGCAGACATCATTTATTAAACTAAAACCGGTAAGTAAACAATTAAATGCAAGTACCGATTGCTTATCTTGGTATATCACATATAAAATACTCAGCAGTCGTGTGGAAAGGGGTGAGCTCTAAACATCTCTTACCCGGAACCAGCTGGCGTTCGTGAAAGTTCCCCACGTGGATTAGACTTGGTCTGACTCCGTATACTCAATCCAAGATGCTGAGTTGAGACGGGAGGGATCTCCACACAACCGCTGAGTATTTTATATGTGCTATACCAAGATAGGCAATCGGTACTTGCATTTGATCGTTTACTTACCTGTTGTACTTTAATAAATGATGTCTGCACTATGAAGCTCCTCCTTTTCTTTTGAATATTTGTAGACCGGAACGCAGATTAACAAGCCTGCTGTATTTAACGAGGGGAAGACGGGCCCTTGCAGTTCAGGATCTAGTGTTGGATCAATTTTGGAACTCGATATTTGAACTTTTTCACGAATCCATTGTTGCGTATGTCTTCCATCAGTGAGATTCATTAATGCCACGCTCTCAAGCGTTCATTTAAATGTCTCCCCCCTCCCACTTTCATGTAAATTTCTACGCCGCCCATCCGTTCCGATATACCCTAGTGCGATTCACAAGTCTGTGCCTAAAGCACTTACAGGCCTTTATTCCGTAAATAAAGTTACTCCAACTTACGCAACTCCACGTGAAAACGGATCTGTGAATACGGTCCGATATACGTAACATAAAGAAACTTTTGCATTCATCTTAACTACTCACGCCATGGTCTTGTGCCAGTATTCAACTTAAAACAGAATATGCTTAATAACAACCTTTGGCTGAAAGAAAATAGTCTATTTATTTGTTCTTTTTATTTAAAAAAAAATGATTGCACAGTTTAAAAACCATTATTATTATTTTTAATATTATTATTACTATTATTATTACATAAAGGTAAATAAAATAAATACAATTATTTATACATCATTAACTGTCATCAAGCTAATATATGGTGATATTGCAAAAGGCTTTCCTACAGCATAAGTCATCATCATGCTATATATTCAGTGGCCAGAAGATTGGATAAAGAGATAATATGTAAATGACATTACCCAGAAGCCTTTGTTTCATTTGCTTGGCTCCCTTGCATTCCGATGTCTGAACAATTCAAATAATTATCAATTGCTTGGGGCCTTTTTGTTGAGTGCATTAGGACAAGGTTCAATTATTTTAGACTGAGCAATCAATTTTTTCTGTGATGTGAAATACTATATTGCTCTAAAAACATAACCCAAAAGACAATATTTAGAAGGGCACAGACGCTAAAGAAGAGCGTTAAACCAGATTTTGCCTGTTTTTGTATATTGTGCACTTGGGGCCTGATCCAGACCTACGACCCCAATCGCCCGCGAGCGTAGCGAACGTTTGCCCGGGCGTAAAAACTTTCACGCCCATAACACTCCCATTGATTGTTCCTGCTTACGCCGGCTGAACCCTACCCTAAGATTTTCCAACGTACGTGAGAATTTTCGTACCCATACGCTGGTCGTACTGGGCTTAGCACGCCCATACTGTACAATTTAAATGGCTATCCCCGCCTCTGTGTAGTAACTTGAGCGTCCAGCCTATCGTCGTAAAAAACGCACGGCCCTTGAGCGAAAAATACGCTGAAAATTCGCTCGCTATACGCTCATGTCCTTCGGTCGACCGGAAGTTGTCATACTGCACATGCATAGTGCGGTTTTTTTCACGAATTTTCGCTTACGATGGGCGTACGATTGCTTGCGGCCGTAGCTCTGGATCAGGCCCTTGCACACGCAATCTTGCTACCCGGACAGACCACATTCTACGTTCCAAATTCACATTATTAATGTTAGCCAGTCCTTATGAATATAAATCAGGAATCAATACTATTAGTCAAACCTCATGAATATTGGTCAGAGCTCATGAATATTAGTCAGAGCTCATGAATATTACTCAGACCTCATGAATATTAGTCAGACCTCATGAATATTAGTAATTGATCATGAATATTAGAGTGCATGAATAATATTCAGACCTCATGAATATTAATCTTAGCTCAACAATATTGGTCTCATAAATATTTGTCAGAGAGTGACTGTAAAAGTAAAGTAAAATGTATAAAGATGCAACCCATTGAAACTGTCATTTCATTAATATTAGTCAAACCTCATGAATATTTGTCAACCCTCATGATTATTACTCAGACCACCTCAATAATACTTAGACCTCATGAAAATGAATCAGTCTAAAATAAAATCCAGATATACTACATGGTAGCGCTTCTAACCGATAGTATTTGTAAATGCCCCCTCTTGGTAATAGAGCGTGCACAAGCACCAGTTTACTAGGATGGATCCGAATCCTGAATTCCATCCCGTCAAAACTTCAGATGGCAGGAAGTAGAAATGCTACCACTGTGTGTGTGGGGGGGGATATAGTCATTGTATAGCAAGGGCTGGATTCAAATCTTACGGTAGGGTTCTGTGATCGCAACTGCATACAAGTGAGGGGAGTGGCCTATCTCTCACCCTTGGAAAGTGTTTGCCGCTGCGAAATTCACATTTTCGACATATTGACAGCTTGACAACTTATTACAGCGACCCAAGGCAGCTACTGACAGACCCTATGCAAGACCCCACCGCTGCTAAAGGGGGACTGTTAGGGTTAGGCTACAGGGAAGGGATGGAGCGTAGAAGGGGAGTGTTAGGGTTAGGCTACTGGGAGGGGATGGAGCGTAGAAGGGGAGGGTTAGGGTTAGGCTATGGGGAGGGGATGGAGCGTAGAAGGGGAGGGTTAGGGTTAGGCTATGGGGAGGGGATGGATAATAGAAGGGGAAGGCTGTGGGGAAGGGAGGGTTAGAGTTAGGGTAATGGAGGGGAGGGTTAGGGTGAGAATTAGGATAAGGGTTGGGGTTGGGAAAGTACTCATTGGTGCTAGGGATTCACTTCAGGTCTCTTTGCCCATATCTCTCCATCAGGGACTATACAATCACAATCGATCCCTCGTCTTTCGAAGTGGCAAACCAAACCCCTGAAATATATAGTAGCTAGGATGCGGTCTGCAGAGTCGTTAGGGGTTAAAATACAAAATATTATTAAAATAGGATACTGCCTTTTTTATTTGTTATTTTATGTTAGCAATGGCAGCTAAACATTCCCAACCTAACCACCATGGAGTCTCCAGCCATTAATGTCAGTACTTACAGCAAACGATGTCGCTATTTTATAATGTTTTCAGGCTACAAGTTCCTACCCAGTAAAACCACTTTACAAGAGTCTTAATTCATATTAATGTTCAAATGCAATACCTAAAGTCAACATGTCTGAAGAAAATAAAAAGTAGCTTAATGAAAGTATTCTAATGTTTCACCGTTGGCAATAGAGTTTAATTACTGATTTGATGTATCTCCTTGTATACACCATTAAACAACAATATTTATACCACTGAAACATAATTAAATAATCTTCATCAGGGTGCCTCATGGAACGGCATGTAATCCGCAGATATTATGGAGAGAAAACAATTACTCTACATATATTTTTTTCATTTACACACTTGATTCGCAGTATTTTCTGTAGTTTTCTGTTATATCTGTATTTAATGTAGCTTTAAAAAAAATAAGATATAATAATATTAACTTGCTCCTGGCCAGTGTACAGAAAGGAAATGCTCTTTATGGGCCTGATTCAGAGGCTGAAAATAAGAACTTAAAGTTACACCTGGGCAAAACCATGTTGATTTCAGGGGGGTCAAGTTAATTTTATTCTATGCATGCAGGGAGAATGCTTTATTTTTACTTATTGCGCACAGATACCTGATTAGCTTCACTTTTAAACTGCTAATTAGACTTGAGCTGGGAAACATCACCCTTTAACTATAATACTGTTGCAACAAATGAAATTTGACTCCCCTGAAATCAACATGGTTTAGCCCAGGTGTAACTTTAAGTTCTTATTTTCAGCCTCTGAATCAGGTCCTATGTGTGTACATTTCATAGACAATATTTACCCTGGACAGTTGTATTTTGCATTGTAATATTGGACCACCATTGCAAGTCCGATGCGAAGGCTCGCATTGCGAATTAGGGACAGCCGCTGTTTTTCGGCTGTCTCTATTTCGAATGTGAGCCCTCTCTTAATTTTTTTTTAAATGAATGGGTGAGTATGCGATTTGCATACTCACCCATTCACTTTGCGAAGCGCCACCGACGGGGACTTAGCGTTAGGCTGCGTGGAGGGGGGGGACATAGGGTTAGGCTGCTGGAGGGAGACTTAGGGTTAGGCTGCGGGAGGAACTTAGGGTTAGGCTGTGGGGGAGGGACTTAGGGTTAGGCTGTAGGGGAGGGACTTAGGGTTAGGCTGTGGGGGGACTTAGGGTTAGGCTGCGGGGGGGAGACTTAGGGTGTGGGTTAGGGAAACTCACTTTTTGGAGCACCGCATTCAGTGCTCCGGGGATCGATTGCTATGCATAAGCAATCAATATCCCAGGCAGTTTGGAACTGGCTGGGAGCGATTGGCCCTTTCGAAAGCGGACCGTTCGCTATGTAGACCTACACTGGATACTGAATTAGTCGTGTCCTGGGAGATGTCCACGAACTGCAGAGGTTCCCTCCGCAATCCTAATTTACATAAATGCGCACTTATGTCTTTCTGTTTGCAGGACCCAATCTTAATATTTACACATCAGACCCTCTTAAAATGGGGTCAGTGAGTAAATGAGGATTGAGCTTAGTGAAGCCCTTATTGTATGATTTAAATACCCCCATCCTCATCACACCCTGCTTTAAGCATGCTGCCCGCCTGCCCCTACATCGGACCGACTTCCAGCAACTCCTAACTCTATATAATTTTTTTCAGTGATCGTTCAGATAAATGGGTTATGTTATATATATATATATTATTTATGTTAAACACGTGTGTTCATTTTTGTACATCTGACACGGGGGCAGATCTAGAACAACGCTTGTGAGCGAATTTACACGTGGTGGACACGTAAAATCGTGTTTTGGTAAGAACTGCGCATGCGCACCATAGAAAAAACGCTCTGTAACGTAGCGTAAATGTGAACGTATGGGACATTTACATATTTGTCTCGTAAATCCGTACATGTGGGCGTGCCAACTTTACGTGTGTCAAAAATACGTCTGAGGCGGGGGTTTGTATTTAAAGTGCACAGTATGGGCGTGCTTAGCCGCGTAAATACGTGTTGCACATCTGTACGTGTGCGGACGACATCGGTTACGTTGGCAAAAGTTAAGGTAGGGTTTGGAAAGCAGAACTCGGACAAAAAACATACATTCGAGGGGTGTGCCAAGGGGAGTGTATAGAAGGTACGCACGCGTAAACACGCTACGCTAGTAAATGGATTGCAAGCGGAGTTCTGGATCTACCTCACTGTGTTGATTCTAGCGGATAATACTTAATGAAGCCGGATTGCAAAGTTGATGACATTAGCAATTTTAACAAACATACTCAAAATGGATATTTTAACTTCTGGGCAAAATCCTGCATCTGGGTTACATTTTTCAACTGGGTTTTGCATTTAATTTTTTTTTTTAATACTACCTAAAAAATGTCAGAAAATTTGGCAAGTTACAGTCATTGGGCCTGATCCAGACCTACGACCGCGAGCGCCCGCGAGCGTAGTGTATGGTCGCCCGGGCGTATAAACTTTCACGCCCATGACACTCCCATTGATTGTACCGATTTACAGTGGCTGAAGCCTACCCTAACTTTTTCAAGCGTCCAAATGAATTTTCGGACCGATACGCTGGTCGTACTGGGCTTAGCACGCCCATACTGTACAATTTAAATGGCTTTCCCTGCCTCTGTGTAGTAACTCGAGCGTCCGGACTATCGTCGTACAAAACGCACGCCCCTTGGGCGAAAAATACGCTCGCTGTACGCTCATGTCCTTCGGACGACCGGAAGTTGTCATACTGCACATGCGCAGTGCGTTTTTTCGCCCAGTTTTACGCTCCCGACCGGCGTACGATCGCTTGCGGGCGTAGGTCTGGATCAGGCCCATTGAGTAGGTAGTGACCCACAATATCCAGACAGTTGTACATTTGTATTTTAACCACTCTCATGACTCATAACGCGCATAGAATTTCGTAGTACAGATGTCTGCATTGGTGTATTAAGAGGGCCTGGTCAACCAGTGGTTCTCCAAGTGTTATGAAAGCACGTATCCCAACATGCTTTGGGTAGAAAAACTAGGTGAACATGGTCCTCTTGAAGTATCATTGATCCTAAATTTAGATGGATTGAAATCCAATTGGGAAGCGCTGATCCATGAATCTATATTAAGTATTCCCTTAGTTGTCAACTCTCCCTAAATAGCTGGGAGTCCTTCTGTAGGGTGGGTGATCTCCCTGACTTCCTGAAGTGTTGGGCAAGCTCCCTGATGCTGATTCAGTTCCAGAAGTCATTTTTTATGATGACAAAATGTAGAAATTGTGTCCTATTTCCTTGCATTAAGGCATATTGAGGCGGCCATTTTCATGGAGGCCAAGATGTCATCAAAGACTGGCCGTTATCTAAGACAACAGGACTTCAGTAATAGAGACAGAAATGAATAATACACTTTGGTCTCTTATTAATCATCTGCAGTGTCACCTACTTTATGCTTTTCTATACAGATGAAGAAGTCAGCAGATCTCCTACTCACAGTCTCCACAATAATACTTAAAGTATTTATTCACTGACAATATAACAATCAATAAATACTGATGATTCCATTGTTATCAAGAAATAGATTTCCTGATGGTGCTAGACACACCCATGGGTGGAGCTGTTCACAGGACATGTCTCTTTGCCAGTACAGGACACACCCCTTTTGGTACCTCGATAGTGCTATCACAATGTTTCTCATTTTCCTTTGCATGATATCTCTCTAGGACTTTTTCCAGTACTGCCTCTAGGTTTTTAGGTTCATATATTGATGGCATGTTTTTTCTCTTTTCAGGCTGCGCCTTCCTTACATACTGTGAACGAGAATCCGCCATCAGGGCTCAGAGCGCTCTGCATGAACAGAAGACCCTGCCGGGGGTGAGTGATCTTATTTTCTCTCCTTATGCATTGGTTTTTATGGATAGACCATCAGAGCTGCTTTGTTACCTTCAGGTGTGTCTATACTGAGTTGCTGGTGATTGACAGATCAATAATAAACTAAAGGGACCTTTTATTCAGGGTCATATCACCTGGTATCAATTATCAAGATGGAGAAATCTGCTCTTGTCTTTTGCACGTGGTCTGTAGAATACTGAGAACATAAATTAATTTGCTTTAGTGTATACTTTATGGTGTGAACATACGGTAACTTAATACAGGTTTTATTCTTTGACTCAAAACTTAGCAATCATCATTTTGATTCCAATTCAAGTTGAGTTTGGAGAAATTGTGGGAAATCCTATTGACGATTTGTTAGGAAAAGCCCTATTAAACGTCTATTGTTCCTTACATGGTTTGTGCATAGCCTACTTGGGCATTTGCAAAATAAGCTTCCATCTCTTTTAATACCGATGCTCATTGTTTCACCAATGCCTTCGTATTATCTGAGCATTATCCTGTCCAAGGCACAGCTGTTATTTGCAGTATTTCAAAGGCAAAATAAATTAGAGGCCAGTCAGACGATAGAGGCTTGGTAAGAACACAAGGGAGAGGTGGAAACATATCCAACATGTCTAGTTCAAGTTGTGTGATAGTGCATACAGTCAAAGGTCTACAACAGGTCTTTATTCGCCAGGAAGGAACATTTTAATCATCTTAATAATGTTTTGTGTGTTTAAAACGATATCGAATTTGTCGACTTACTTTTCTTTGTCAAGGGAGATTCCTGGTTCTTATCTGAATTTAGAGCTGAAATTTTGTGATACCTTAAATTATGACAATTGTGTTACAGTAAGTTGAGAATGGATGACAAGAATTACCCATCTCTTTTAATCTATATATACATGAATTTTTCAATAAGAGGCAGTATATGAAATCTGTTAATGCAAATATAATAAAATATGAACAGCCCTGTCTAGAATGATTTACTGATGTAACTGAAAATGTTTAGTAAAATATAATGCTTTAATAGCTGGTGCGGAATGTAAATGTTGGCATGTCATGATCAAATAATATGTGATGTGTTGTAAATATATCATTTATGCTCATACAGAATCTATAAACTGTTATTATTTCAGCTTGGGGTACAAGAATTTTAACATATATTGATAACGCTGTGTCTTTATTTTTTATTACAGTAATACTATATAATAATCATTTTAATGCAATAAAACTATACTATATAGTAATATTAATATATTATGTTGGTTAGTTATTGGACTGGAACCACAAAACAT
>WWET01001117.1:306166-336316 GCA_011038615.1 Limnodynastes dumerilii | reverse complement strand
CTACCTCCCCCCGCCCACCTGCACTAACCTGAACGTAGGGACGCTGGGGGACGTCCCCTCCAGCTACGGCACGGCGCTGCTACGGACGCCCAATCCAGGATGAAAAGCCGATCTTACGCTTAGCGACAGCGGGCGTACCTCTGGATCAGGCCCGTTGTTTCTAAATCAGGACGCATTATTATGTCTGCATTCCTAGCCCGCTCTCCCACCCTCATTAAACTAGCTCCCCCCGCCCACCTACACTAACCTGAACGTAGGGACGCTGGGGGACGTCCCCTCCAGCGTCCCTACGGCGCTGCTACGGACGCCCAATCCAGGATGAAAAGCCGATCTTACGCTTAGCGACAGCGGGCGTACCTCTGGATCAGGCCCGTTGTTTCTAAATCAGGACGCATTATTTTATTATGTCTGTCTTGAACAGGGTTGTATGTATTTTCATAAAACAGGCTCTATTTTAATTGAAATTTCCCCCGTCTTAAGTCTTTCTTAAGTGTTTCTCCTTTTTCACGCCTCTTTCTGGAAAAGTCCTCTTCTTTTAATGCTGCTTGTTCAGTACACTGGTCTTCTCAGATCTGTTAACTTCACGTGGATTTAATAAACATAGAAAATAGGCTTCTGACAGACAATTTATACAGTGGGTATATGAAATTGCTATACCGATCCATTAAAAGATATTGTAAGCAATTAAAAAACCCCAACATTATGCCGTATGCGCTAAACTGTGATGCATCACTCTTTTCTGTAGTACAAATTGGTACAAAAAACTCCATTAACGTGTAATATCCTTCTGCGATATCCCCGTCATTATTCACTCGGTAAAAACAGTTTTCCATTGTGCTGTACATTCATTTTCAAAACTTATCTAATTGTTTGGAAAAAGTTGTTTAACTGCCGTACGCGTCTCTGAAGAAGCCGGAGAAATTTCAAGTGCGATCTTTACTGTGATATTTGTTTTATATTAATGCATTTGGAAATTTTTGCAATTAGCCATGCGGAAAAATAGCAAATATTTGTGCTGCTCAGATCTATAGCCGAAGGCAGTGAGAAAATGAGGAAAAGAAACTGGTTAAAGCTTTTGTTTTCATTCTTCTTTTTGAATTTAATATTCTCTTTGGGGGGGAGTGTTTGGTTTTATTGTACCTGATTTAGCCTGGAGGGCATCACGGTTGAGAGAGGGTCAGCGATAGGCATATGTACATTTTTATGGCTGTGTATGGAGAAGAAGTCGTAGCTAAAAATCGTAGCGCCATGGGCAAAAAGAAAAATGGCTCCTCAAAAACCTTGACTTAGCCAGTTTAAAAATTAACTTACACGCGTCCCATTTTGGGTTTGCACCCTGGCAGGTACTGTCTCTATCGTACACCCCTCGTTATGGCCCTGAAAGAAAAACAAAGGCTGGTAGATGGAAGTCAACAAGTCGTAGATGGTAGTCACAAGTCATAGTTGACTAGGGTGGGGCATGGTGCTATAAGGGAAGAAGATTCACTAACAGTTAGCCCATAGCTATGTTCCAGGCCTATGGAAAGGTCACACACAATTTTTTTTTACTTGCACAAAGAATATCTGGTAGTTGGTCATTAATTCCAAAGTGGTCATCCTTATCTGCTCCCAGTGGGACAGGAGACTGTAGAGTTCTACTGGCTGCTATAAGGACTTCCTGTCAGCACCAATACTTCCTCTTGCTCGGCATCTTCCCACTTTTCCACTTGACCATGCCGACACCTCTCCCTTCCCGGTTCTCCTTCTTTAGACTTCTGTAGTCACTCACTAAGGCGAGTCTGTGCCTTATAATGCCCACTAATGACTCGTCCTTCCTGTATTAGCTAGCCAATACATCTGACACTGAGGTTTGATTGGCTTACCACCCTGCCTGCCCATTGGTCCAAGCTAAATATGTGATCATGTGCAGGAGACAGGTCCAGACTCAAAAATAAATCTAGCAATGGCGCCTCCCTTTGTTCTATGGTCAATACATATCTTTTAATGTAGATTGAAATTTGGAATTTTGTACTTAGATTTGCTACATTTTATTTCTTCTTAAGACTTGCTAACCTCAGTTTCCCTATAATACGCCTATAAAGTTCCTATTTTCCATTCTATTAAATCTCCGTCAAGGACTAACAGTATTTACAGCCTAAAAGTATCTTCAATATCATAAAACTAGATCATAACCATTATGTCTCTACTTAAATGTTTTCTCTGCTTGCTTTGTGTTGAACCTTTGATTTCCTCCCCAACAATCTGGACCCAGGTAAAGTGCTCTGTGAAATAGATCCTTCAAGATGTCATATAATCTGCCCCCCCCCTTGAGACGCCAATGGCTGTTTTGTACACCTCGCTTTGTATTTTTACACAATAAGCAAAGCCCATTAAAGATACGTAATCACATCACAGTGAAGACCACCACTGATTCAGTACGAGGTGTTCTTCTAAAGCCTATTAATCATATTTTCCACTCCTCGGCTGAATACACAAAGAGAAAAAAAAATTAGATCAAATAAATACAGTCATTGTGTCCAATCTGAAGCACATTATAAACTGGCCGCTGTACAGAATGGGCTTCAGAGTTATTGTGTGTCTCTGTGTGAAGGTACCAGGGCCTTATGTACAATTTACGGCTGACAAGAACATAATAATGTCAAATTGTCAGGATTGTCTACATGGCGCTGTCAGAGGGCTTCTTGCTGTATTAATTGAACAGCATGAAATACAGGATGCACAGGGACCCTGCAATGTCCATCAGTAGACTTATTGACAGGTTCTGCTGGGTGGGGGGGAGGGGGTGTTCTACCAAGGCTTCTTAAAAAGCCAAAGTGGAGATACTGCCCATTCCAACCAACCACATCGATCCTTTACCCAGCACACTATAGAATAGAGTTGCCTCCTTCTCATTTCTCAAGAAGATCTCCTGAAAGGAAAGGAAGAGATTGCATTAGGCGTGTGGGGGCTTAATGATGTGATTTATGCATATCGGCCCTGATTCAGAGATTGAAAATAAGAACTTAAAGTTACACCTGGGCTAAACCATGTTGATTTCAGGGGAGTCAAATTTCATTTGTTGCAACAGTATTATAGTTAAAAGGTGATGTTTCCCAGCTCAAGTCTAATTAGCAGTTTAAAAGTGAAGCTGATCAGGTATCTGTGTGCAATAAGTAAAAGCAAAGCATTCTCCCTGCATGCATAGAATAAAATTAACTTGACTCCCCCTGAAATCAACATGGTTTTTCCCAGGTGTAACTTTAAGTTCTTATTTTCAGCCTCTGAATCAGGCCCATCATGTCCTTTAGCCTCACCCATTGTCTATCAAGACTAGGATCTGTAGTTTTACTAAGGAAGGGGCGGGGTTTGATGTCACCATTCACTCATCATGTTCTGCCTTTCCTCTATGGCTCACAGTATTGATAGGCAGGGGGCGGGACTTAAAGTGGTGATTTGCATAAATCCAGGAGAGTCCACAGCCACGCTGTAAAATGGGTTATATAGCCATTGTACGGTATTATGCATACAAGCAGGGCGACTGCACAGAATAAAAGGCTAAAGAGGAGGAGTCCCTTTTATATAAATATTTAAGGCTCATTATTTACATATGTGTCCTGGGAGGCATTAGAGTAAGCTGTCTACGTACCATTTCTGTACGTAGAATTCAGAGCTATATAAGGCCATCTTGGCTAATTTTCCTATTGGATTCATAGTCACTGGGAATATACACTGGCCCCACAGTTGCATTGACAATGAATATCCCCAACAGAGGGAGGGTGAAACAAAGATTTTTGTTAAGCCACCCGATTTTCATCTTCCAGCATGTCTGGAATGTCATTAGCGCCATTCGTTAAAATAGTGAAAGGGAATCCCGTGGCGCCATTTGAAGATTGTCGTTTTTTAAACTTCATGCTTAAAGCTCTTAAAACTCTCCAAAGGTGATAAAAACTTTAGCAAACTTGCCGGAACCCGCTCTTATTCTCATTAGACGTGTTTCTACGTATCTGCCGCAGTTCATCGATACGTTATTTGTCCGTCTATTCCCCTCCTCTGTCCCGCTTGACCAATCAAGTATATGTTTAGTTGAAAAATAAACAACAGAAAGATGAAGTAAATAGTCACAAAGGTTTCTAACAAAATACGCCTCGGGAAGGGTAAACCAATTGACGAGCTACGTAGAATGGAGAAGGGGTTAGGAGTGCGACAAATACAGATTAATGACATAGGGCGTTATTCATACCTAAGAGTGAGTTATTTGAGGACAGATCACTGTTTTCAGGTACTTTATGGCACTTACAAGTGCATATACCTTATTTTCCGTGTGTAAGAAGAAACTACATATGGACATTGCCTCTCATTACCAGTTAGGTACGTAGATTTCCTCTACTACCTCTACCTACCACGCGTCCTTCCGGCATGGACTTGTGAATCGCACTTAGGGACATATACATACGGAGGGGCGTGGTTTGTATCCGGGCGGTAGAAGCTACATGAAAGTGGGCAGGGGGAAGCATTTAAATGGGCATTTGAGGGAACGGTTAGATAAATACAGACATACATAAGTAACATACACGCATAAGTACACACGTTGACTTAAGGTTTCCCAATGCAGGCGGAAGTCAACGAAAATCCGTCATGAGTGTTGCCTTGCTACATGCGTGCGTAAAAATGCGCATTTAGTAAACTCGCATCTGTGAATCCGGTCCCTTAGCCTTAACAAATTGTGTTTAGAAGAAGTGACTGAAATGAGGTTTCATTGTCTTGATAATAGGAATAAGACCTTTCCCTAAAAGGGAACCTGTCACCTACATGGCATAGAGACGGCCATTTTGGGCTCAGCCAGGCATGACTTGTGCATTCATGCAGGACAGCATCGCTGCCTCTCCTGAAAATACTTAGTAAGTCTTCCAGTGTAATTATTATACTTCTGCCTCTGTCTGGGCTACAGAAATAGTGTGTGCTGCATGCTCGAGCCTCTCTAAGGCATTCTTGTCCAGTTGCTCTTACAATACTGGAATTGCAGGACAGTCACTCTTGATTTAGGAATTAAGAGCTTACTAGAGACTAATGCAATGCTACGTAGACCGGCTAAAGCCACAATGAGTTGGATATACAGCCAGTGTCAATAAACAAGGCAGGAAGGACAAAGAATCAATTACGGACAACTATAGAAGAAAAAAAAAAACACAACAAAAAATGCTAATTAGCTTTTGGTTGAAGAGCAGACTGTGGAAGAATATTTTTTACCCATGGAATAAAAATGATTATATATAAGAGTAAAGCTGTCCTTGCTGCACCCTGGAAGAATCTTGTTGCCTCTGAGTGAGAGATGATAGGGGGGAAAGGGAGAACTTTATTGTGTGTGGACAGATTTAGAGTTGGGTAAGGGGGCTAATTCTTCCTCAACTCTAAATCCCATTGTTAGAATGAAGCTATCTAGTATTTGTGTGGGCATATAGTTGACCGTCTGGTCGGCCCAATTGCGACAATGTTCAGCAAATAGAATAATGGGGAATTGGTACCTATTTTGACCTGTTCTAAGGAGCGAATGGTTAGGGTTAGGGCTAAGAAGGGAATGGTTAGGGTTAGGGCTAAGAAGGGAATGGTTAGGGTTAGGGCTAAGAAGGGAAAGGTTAGGGTTAGGGCTAAGAAGGGAATGGTTAGGGTTAGGGTTAGGGCTAAGAAGGGAAAGGTTAGGGCTAAGAAGGGAAAGTTTAGGGTTAGGGCTAAGAAGGGAAAGGTTAGGGTTATGGCTAAGAAGGGAAAGGTTAGGGATAGGGCTAAGAAGGGAATGGTTAGGGTTAGGGCTAAGAAGGGAATGGTTAGGGTTAGGGCTAAGAAAGGAAAGGTTAGGGCAGTGTTGGCTAACCTGTGACACTCCAGGTGTTGCGATACTACGAGTCCCAGCATGCCTTAACTGCAAAAGCATAGGGGATACCTGACAAAGCATGATGGGAATTGTAGTTTCACAACATCTGGAGTGCCACAGGTTAGCCAACACTGGGTTAGGGTTAGGGCTAAGAAGGGAATGGTTAGGGTCAGGGCTAAGAAGGAGAAGCTTGCTGGGGTTAGGCTACAGGAAATGGAGTGTTAGGTTTAGGGGAGGGTTAGGTTTAGGTTAAAAACTTACCTTTCAGAGCAAAAATCTTCACATCTCCAAGATTCGCAGCACCGCCTCTTTCTAAAATGGAGACTGATGACAATTTCCAGAGGTCGTCATTCAGCTGCTATTCAATGGTCTTGTGTCACAAAATAGACCATTATACCGACACCCTTTGTGTGCTATATACAAAATGAGTCCTGGTGAGCTGGTATTTCCAATAAATGCAGATGCAGAGAGACCCGGTCCGTCACCGCTGATGACCACTGCAGTCTCGTGTGCAGTTTATATCCTTGTTCTTGCTCCCATTTCCACCAATGCTTCTTGTAGTTTTCTAGATCCTAAATGCATATGCTAAAATATACTAATGTCTTCTACAGAATGAATCTATAAGCTTAAAAATAAACTAGTTTTTTTCAGGTCCACTATTGCAGTCATAACTTTCATCAACGGAACTGAGGCCCGTATTCAAAGTACCGGATGTATAACATATATGTCCTGTGTTTAGCGATTTTTACTACTGCGCATGCGTAGTAATTTTTTAATGTGATCTATGTATCTTTTTCTTACGTAGATTACGTAAATGCGATCTGAAAGACCGCATTTTCGCAATCTACGTAAGAAAGAGATACGTTGATTACGTTAAAAAATTACTACGCATGCGCAGCAGTAAAAATCGCTAAACATATACGTCTGGTACTCTGAATCCGGGCCTGAGTCTTACTTGAGTATTGACGTTTTATGAATAACCATGCTGATGTTAAGGTATGGGCCACTGGAAATATACACGGGCTACAGACACAATTTACCTATAATGGCCCAGATCCAGAACAACGCTTGTGAGCAAATTTACGCATGGTGGAGACGTAAGATCGCCTTTTGGTAAGTACTGCGCATACGCACCATAGAAAATACGCTCCGTAACGTAGCGTAAATGTGAACGTATGGGCCATTCACGTATGTGTCACGTAAATGCTTACGTGTGGGCGTGCCAATTTTACGTGAGTCAAAAATACGTCTGAAATACGTGAAGTAGGCAGGGGTTTGTATTTAAAGTGTACAGTATGGGCATGCTTAGCTGCGTAAATACGTGTTGCTCATACGTACGTGTGCGGATGACATCGGTTACGTGGGCAAAAATTAAGGTAGGGTTTGGAAAGCGGATCTCGGTCAAAATAAGTACGTTCAAGGGGTGTGCCGAGGGGAGTGTATAGAAGGTACGCAGGTGTAAATACGCTACGCGAGTAAACGTATGGCAAGCGGAGTTCTGGATCTACCCTAATCTTCTCCCAGGTATCAGAAAACATCTGAGAGATTTGTATCGTCCATTGCAAGGTACACTAGCGGAACGCTCAGCTTACCATGGGTTACAGCAGAACAGCTAAGTGTGTATATCTGGAGATTCCACTGTCGTCGGATTAGTCAACCCATTTAAAGTGTTCTTAAATTAGCCATCTTGGGCCGTATTCAGAGAACCGCTTTCACGGCGAGATCCGTGCGTATTTTTAGGTACGTTTCAACTGAGCATGCGTAGTGACTTTTTGATACGTAGTATACGTAGCCTATACGCGCGTAAGTGCCTCACGGATGGACGGATATGTGACGCAAAAATTGGCACGTGAAAATTTTTAGAAAAATGGGCGGGGGAAGGCATTTGAATGAAGGTATGTGGGCGCAACTAACATGAATCACACATATGGAGGACACATACGCACACAACAGCCCACGGAAAGTTACAAGTGGTCTATGGAGGCAGAAGTCACCGACAGCACGGCCGAGAGAGGGGAGTGTCCTGGTGTGAGGGGGTGTGGCCTGCACCGACTGTGCGTATAATGACGTTCCTTTATGGAAACGGTTCTCTGAATACGGCCCCTTGTGTATAGACAGGATGAATTCTGCCTCGTCTTTTTAGAATAAGGCCACAGGGTGGTGCATGGAGGTCACCCATCAACTAATTTTTCGGGGCAGTGTCACCAAGGAAAGGGTTAATAAATGCCCTGAGAGATAGATAGATACATAGATATAGAGAGATAAAAAGAGATTATTTATTCCATGTGGAACACTTCGATACGCTGCAACTGACAGGTGGAATGAGATCCGGCATAGACATAGATTCTCATAACAATGCCATCCTCACCATATACCTTCATTAGTATCTGGGTCATACTACTAGACGGAGGTGGCTCACTGTCAGCACATACATCGTCATATGTCACAGTTGGCTCTAGGGAAAAGGCGCTTATTTACTTAGTGAGCGTGACGAGGAGAGAATGAAGGAAGGATTGTGTCTTGTGCAGTCAGCAACGACAAGGATAGCCAAGAACTAGGGCCCGATCTACTGGTAGCGAGGGGTTGGATGCTACGGTGGCTCAGTGAGTAGCATTGTGTCTCACAGCACAGAGGTCGTGAGTTCGATTCCCGGACTAGGTCTATCTGTGTGGAGTGTGTATGTTCTCCCTGTGTCTGTGTGGGTTTCATCCCACACTCCCAAAAAATGCTTTGAATGTGAAATATTCTCTGTAAAGTGCTATGTGATCTGATAGCGCTATATAAAAACCTGTTAATAAAGGATTGTGATTGTGATGCAGGATCCCAGGGTAGTTTTTGCGTATGGATATACAATCTCTAGTTTATGAAATCCATTTATTCGGGGGATTGAATCGCTACCTGCGCACCAACAGCTTGCCAGGACGCAATTTTTTCGACTGCAATGTGGCAAATGCGCCTTCATACAGCCAGATTTTCTAGGTGTTAACACACAGAAAGTAGAGAAATTACGATATATGAATGCAGCAGTGCTAGAGATGAGTGGTTTGAATCCAAATCTGAGACACCCTATGGATGTTATATTAGCAGTGTAGCACAAACAGGTGCAAATTAAACGATATTAACGCTTTTTTCCAAAAATCCAAAACCAAAACATCGTTTTTTTTTCCCAAAACCAAAATACAACAAAGATTTAGGACTAAAACCAAAACCAAAAACAGGGGTTGCTCTCATCTCTAATTGGTACACAGGGTGAGTTTACCGCATAAACATTTTGTGTTCTGTTAGGGGGCAATCTGATCCAGAAATACAACCCTGTAATAATAAAACAGAGCACATTGCCTCTCATACAGTCTACACTTTTTTCAACAACAAAAATAAGTTTTGCTCTAATTTGCTTTTTTTCGAACCTTATTGACCGCTTACAGAAAAAAAAAACCTATCACAGCCGTAACACATTCTCTTCTCTAAAAGCACAAGTGAATGTGAGTCTGTGTCAGAATTTAGTAGAAGGTGCCATCAATCTGCGCAGAATAAATGAATTGAAATTCATGAGACTTGTTCTGAGCAATGATTAAAAATCAAGATACATAGCCCAAAGAAATCTACAGAAGGCACGGTACAAAACACGCAAGCAGCTGACGCACTGTACAATGCAAACACGCGCCATCTCTGATGTAGGCCTGCTGAAAAAACACAAACAAAGGTCTGATGGGGTGACGTCTGGCTAGGTCATTAGAAAAACTGGGCCTGATTCAGAGGTGCATGTGCCGTGCAAGTAGCTGGGACATTGGAGAGGCGGGCTTCAGGTGATGCAAAGGAACACACAACTGTAGCTCCGGATGGCAATCAAGTGCGGCAACCAATCATACGGGTGCAAAGCAGCCAATGCCCACATGGCACAACAGTTATGAAGTACACTGCATAATATAGAGGGGGTAAAAAGGTTATGAATATTGGGAACGCCACTATTGCAATGTGAAAGCGGTAAAACAACCAAAAAATGATGATTTTGATCATTTAAAAAAACTGTACAATTTTGTTTATTACTGTATATATATATACAGGGCCACCATTGGGGGGGACAAGCGAGACTAGTGTCCCGGGCCCGGAGCTGATGGGGGCCTGTCGAGTAGCTGGCCCGCGGTTAGAGCAGATCCGCGGTGTCCTGCCCCTATGTGATGTCACCAAAGATGTCACATGGGTGGGGGCCCGCAGCTGTGTCCCGGGCACCACATTTCCTGAAGGCGGCCCTGTATGTATGTATATATATATATCATATTTTACAACAGTACAATACTCCAGTAGTGGTTTCCGTGGACGTAACGTGGGACTGGTGCAAATGTTTTACTGCAAACAGCCCTTACACTCTATCCGTCTACGATTGGCTCTGGAAATGGTACAATTGCTTGGGCCCCGCCCTTACTGTCCACTGACTATACGCCTCTTCTTCCCACGACACGCCCCCTCAGAACGCAAGCTGCCTCAGCGTTTGGATGGAACGCGGTTGTGTGCGCTTTGTTCAGTGATAAATCACACCGAGACACACGCTTCGTGAGCTCCCCTCATTGTTACAGATGCAGGTTATTGAGAAATAAGTGGAAATAATTTATGGTCATAATGTTATAATATAGAATAATGAAATGATATATTGTATTCATAGGAGTCAGATTGCTGGAACGTGGGCAGGCATCAATGTATCTGTGCTGGGCAATCATTACACCTAACTTCCTTATTACAAGAATAATCACCACTATGTTATAAATAGCCTGTAATGAATATTTCACACTGATTACTTCACTTAATTCTTTAAAACACCTCTTAATCCCATCCACTAAAAATGATTTGCACAGCTACTGTATTTCTGAGAGATACAGTGACATCTAAAAATCCCCCCTCCTCCCTTCCTGATCTCTTCTATTTTTGCATATTTTTCACACTTAATTGTTTCATATCTTCAAACAAAACTGAATGTAAGACAAAGGCAGCCTTGAGTTAAAGCAAAATACAGTGGCAATCAACTTAGCTGTGGTGAAATGCTAAACCACCCCTACTTAATTCACACTTAAGTCCTTTCAGACCCTCCAACATGACCCATTCCATTAGGTACAATATACTCCGCTCCTGATCTTCCAACTGTCACTCACCTTGTTCTAATGAATTAAGTGATGCCGTTTTCAGATCATCTGACGTTATTGCCGTGTTATTTGCCGGTTTATAAACAAAAACCCCTGTCCTGTCCAGCAGGGTAGATCCGGGAAATTCTGGGTCCCGGGTCTGCCCTGACATTGTGAAGGGGCTGCAAGCGGCTCCCGGGGAGGGACTTGTTTACTGTTGCATAGCAACAGTAACAAATCTATTCAATCGGGTGTATTAGGTGAGACCCGGGTTGAAAATCCCAGGTCAGCAACTTTCACATCACCAATTATACCAGGGTTGGACACAGAAACATTTTTTCCCGTGTCTAAGTCCTGGGTTATTAGATCCGGGACAAGGACCCTGGTACCTTTCAGATCACCATAAACCTGGGTTACTGGGTTTTTAGTGACAATCTAAAAGGGGTATGATATCTGAAAAACATTTTTATCTTCAACAGGGGTGGTTACCATAGTAACTGACAGTTGGAAACTCAGGAGCAGAGCATTTTGTACCTAATGGAATGGGTCATGTTAGAGGGTACTCTTTGGATATTAATAATCATTGCAAACTACCTTTGCACACTAGGTACATCTGGGCCTTATCTTTGCTTTACAAAGTGAAGTCAAAGGACATTTTTTCACAGGTACTTACCATAAATATATTCCTAACTACATCCGTGTCGCTGTAAAGACATATTCATCGGTGAAGGTATATTGATAGGATAGCACAGGATGACCACTTCCAGACAGACGGTGGTTTGGCAGCGATGCTGAGGGTTAGGATGGCGGAGAAGGGATACTCCTTAGCGTTATATTTCCGTATATTCCTGTAATTCTATATATAGGAAGGTGATTGGCTGCGGTAATAATTGGAGAGAAATAGCGGTTTACTTTATAGGAGAGAATAGAAAGCTTTCTGTCATAGCGAAAGAAGAATAAATGCCAACTCATCTTAAGTGATCTACCACCTTCAGACGACTTCTGCATTGATTGCAGTTGCAGGTGCGTACCTAGGACCCGATCCAGAATTAGGAACGTTAGGGGACTTAAACAAGCCGCAAGCATAAGTCTCCCTAAACATTACAACGGCGCATGTGTGCGCAAATGTTACGCTGTGGATTTTCTTGTATACAGGACCGAGTTCCGCCAAATTCTCACGTCTATGGGGGCGGAGATAGGCGTGCAGATGAAGGCGGTATGGAAAACGTCTAGAATGCGTATGTGGTCCAAAACGGACTTTTTTCGCCTGAAAACGAAGGCATCGCTATTTACAATGCCATGATCACCATGGAAACCATCATTAGCCTTAGCACTCTGAATTGCCACTGTGATCGCTATACTTACTAAATGTCGGCACAGATTTTATCAATCTGCACCAATACTTTATATATCGCCATCTCAGGATGGCGTTCGGATAAGTATTACAGCGGTCACCCCATATACCCCCCTTTTCCTTCCCCTAATAGCTGTTATTAATGGGAGGAAAGGAGGGAGGGTATATGTATAGGGAGACCGCTGGAAAACAGAGACTGTGACCATGCAATCCGAAAAATAAATAAAAAGTAAAACTATTAAAAAATATTTTATTTTTAATGAAAAAATAAATATTTTATTATTATTTATTTTTAAATAAAAGAAAGGGTTAAATCACCTGTCCGGCGCCCCGCATCTCTCTTTTTCTGAAGTTAAGTCCTGGCGCATGCACATTGGGCCTGATCCAGACGTACGCTGGCATGCGAGCTAACGCTGACCGTAAGTGTAAAAATGGCAGAAAAAAACGCACTGCGCATGTGCATAGTGACAACTTCCGGTCGCACCAAAGACCCTTTCATAGCGGCGATTCGGGCGTCCGTATTGTTTGCGTTTTTTCCGACGACAGGACGTGTTTTTAGTACGAAGTTAGTACGTACGCTGGAGTTAAGGAATGTAGGCGGGGGGGAGCCGTTTAAATTTTACAGTATGGGCGTGCTTAGGCCGCTACGAACAGCGCGTCGCTACGGAAATACACACAGGGAAAAGTTAGGGCAGGGTTCGGCGGGCGTAATGAAAGGAAGGTAAGGGGAGTGTCGTGAGAGTGAAAGTTTTCGGGGCGTGTTTATAGTACGAAGTTAGTACGGACGCTGGAGTTAAGGAATGTAGGCGGGGAGACATTTAAATTGTACAGTATGGGCGTGCTTAGGCCGCTACGAACAGCGCGTCGCTACGAAAATACGTACGAACACATGGAAAAGTTAGGGTAGGGTTCGGTGGGCATAATGAAAGGAAGGTAAGGGGAGTGTCGTGGGAGTGAAAGTTTTTACGCTGCAGCGGTAATACGCTCCGCTCTCACGCGTAGGTCTGGATCAGGCCCATTGTGCTTTACTTTTGGGACTTAAGTCCCAAAAGATGCCTATTGCGCATGCCCCGGGACTTTGTGGGTCCTAACCGGACGGATACGTAATAGTAAATTTGTCCAGCCTGGATTCCTGCATTAGCACTGGCAGCAGTAATAATAGAAAATGATCCGCATAGCTGGTGCTATATATATGAAATACATTCGGCCTACCTATGAATCTCCATGTGCAGTGATACTATTTAACCACAGCTTGCGCTAACAACTACAGCATGACTGATAGTGTGTAAAGCATGCTGGAGTATTATTAGCTTAATCTGAAATTTGGTAACACTTTTTAAGGTCTGTGTAACCCTTAAGTAAAGTTTAAATGAGCAGCATAGCGTTAGAACTACGTCCCAGAGCACCGGTTCCAGTCTATTACGGTAGAAGCTGCCATTCGGCGTTGAAAGCGTTCTGCCAGTAACACCCTCTTCATTTTGATCTTGTCTCTGGAATTTGGAAGAAATATGTTATAGGTTGGCTGCAGCATCACCTGACAATTAGTGTTAATTGGACATATTATGAAAGGCCATCCAAGCTCTGATAGCCTAACCCATCTGCCATAGAGTCCAAAACATGGTTGACACCAGCCAAGGGGTGAGTCAGGAAGTAAATAACGGACAGATGACTCACCTAGCTGGCACAGGTGGTGCCAGTAGATTAGCCAATCCTGGCAAAGCCAAATCTTTCTACGAAGGAAATGACTTCATAAACTGCTATTCAACATGGTACATAAATGACCAAAAATACGGTATATATAATAATAATAGTAGTCATTAGTCAATTTTATACCCACTACGTTGCTTTGATGTATCCATGCCATAATATGTAAATTTAAATGTCTAATGTTATCTAAATGAAATATGCAGTGGTGTTATTTGCTGTAATAGCCTTTCAACTTAATAGAAGAAAATCTGACGGCATTTCTGCTGTTTCAGCTATGTTCCGTTAATCGCAACGAGTTTATATTGACAAATTAGTTGGCTGAATTCACAGACGGGACTACAATTCCGGGAGATCCTCCTTTTAACCCATCGTTAAGCTTAACGTGGCCTTTAACACCCTGGGACTTAAAGTAATCGCCTTGATGGCTTTGCCCTTGAGTCGGCCGCCGGTTTAGTCATTCCATTAATAAAAAAAAAACACCCAACGCATACTTTGGATGCCAAATTCAATAAAAACAGTAGGAATCTCTTAGCCTGTTCAAACAAGGTACATCAAGGTTCTAAATTCTAGGAAAATGCACATTTTACGTCTAGAAATGAAAAGGATTTAACACTTTTGGAAAAATGGAACATAGTTTGTCCAAACTATAATGTTGTACTCTCTTTGGCAGAGTACATACTTTCTCCTCTGTTAGAGCCCGGTAGGAGGGCCTACAAATAGTCACTGCTTGCTTTTCCTTCATTATTACTCTGTGCTGTTAATTATACATTCCTAGTTTAATTCGAGACTCCATGTTGGCCTTTGATTCCGAATGCAGTTAGAAAATGAGCCAGAATGGCAGGGAGGCTGCAGGTTGAAGGTGACTAATGTAAATGTAACACCGGCGAGGGTTGTAGATTCTTCTTTAATTGTGTTACGGAGGGAATGCAATCTCATCAAGGCCAGGGGGAGGGCAGGCTGCTATGTGAAATATAGATGCTGGCTCTAGGCTCTCCGGGTGATGCAGCATTTCAGGAGCTATGAAACAGTTTCAGCAGAGATATTATAGTTAAGAAAAAAAAATATTACGGCCTTCGGTTTTTTTTGTTAGGAGCGAAGCAAAAGAAGGAACAGTTATGACCCTTGGCAGGGACTTTTCTACGGGGCAAATTCCAGGAGTTGGTCACAGTAAATTGGCACAGTTAAGGTTTTTTTTTACAGATGTAGTGGACTCTATCCTGGCCCTAAAAGGATTCCATGTCCATTGGAAGAGGGTTTGTAGACCCAAGTCCTCAACTTAGACCCGAGATCCATAGATGCGCAAGTGAAGTGTAGTCGGGAAGTCCACACGCAAGAGTGAAGTGAACTCTCCTGTCACTCAACTCTCAAGTGCGGTCTTTTGACGAGACACGCATCCATAAACCTTATATCCTATGCATGAATCAGCGTTCCGTCCGAAGAATATAACCCCAACCCTTTCCCTAATCCATACCCTAACCCTCCCCTTCCATTACCCTGACCCTAACCCTCTCTTCCCCTCAGCCTGACCCCAACCCTCCCTTCCCAGCAGATTGGTCCTAACCCTAACCCTCTCCTTACATGGCCTTAACCCTCCCCTTCCCCACAGCCTGACCCTAACCCTCCCTTCCCCACTGCCTGACCCTAATCCTAATCCTCTCCTTCCATGGCCCTAACCCTAACCCTCTCTTCCCCAGAGCCTAACCCTAACACTCCCCCTCACCCTAAAAGTCACCAGAGAGGTTACTCACCACTTCGGTGGTGTCGGCGACGGGCAAGTTGGGTCCAGTGGGCGACACTTCCTAAAATCTAAAGTATCTGCCTATTCGAAATAGAGACAGCTGAGACAGTATTTTTTACTTGCCTAACGCAAGGTTTATATATATGTATGTGTGTGTGTGAGTGTGTGTGTGTGCGTGTGTGTGTGTGTGTGTGCAGATAAAATGGCCGGATTGCTACTAGTTTATTAGCAGTAGTTTGGGCATTTTTTTTTCCTCTATTGTACAAAATCGACACTCAGCAAGTACATGTAAAAAGGCAGCTCACTCTGCAAATCCGTTAATAGCCGTCAATTTTACAACAATTGCAGTTTATTGAATAAACCCCCTATATCTTTGCTTTGCAGAACAGCTAATTAGGGAAAAAAAAACAGTAACAATTTAAATCACAGCAAGCCCTTATAGAACATTTTATCTTCCCACAAAGCACTCGAAAGAAAGATATTAATGATTTAATAAAATAGTCATTTTTTTGACACATATAACATTTGAGATCCGTGGATCTGTTAATGCTTTATACGCAGTTAGATATCATTATTATTGCCCAATAAAAGTGTATTCAGGAGCTGTTCAGTAGTTAGGACAATTCTATAGACTCCAGGAATTATTTGGTGGAGGGGGTAATAATTTTAGTCAAACAGAATAAGGATTTTAGCTTTTTAACTTTTACTAAAATTGCACAATAAAAGGAGAGAAAGTTCACAGGTGCTTTTATATGTCACTTCTAAAGTGGTATTTTAAAAGAAGAAAAGACCCAGATTACACTTATGGGTAATTGTTCACATGGCCTTTTAAGAGAGTGTAAGAAAATTTTAGGGAATTTTTAATTACTTTCCATTCGCTTGAATTACTATATGGTAGATGTTTAAATCTGCAGTCCAGAAGCGATATAATAACTTTAAGGGTGGTTATTAAGGGGTTGATCGAAACCTGAATATAAATCTGTCCCCAATTAAATCTTTCCTAAAAACAGGGAAAGGTCTGCCATAAATGGTGGGAAATTGTATGTATGATGGGCCCACCTGCTGGGGAAAGTTGAATAGGACTTCATAAATCATTAAAATGTTGTTTACTTACCATTTAGCAGCTACCGGCTTCCTGCAGAGATCAGACAATGGATCTTATGTCACCCATTCAATGTCCTAGTGTATGACTCCTGTAAATTGAATGGGTGATGTTTTAAAAACAAAGTTACTGCATAACCATCATTTCCACCATCGTTTACAGTGAAGTACCTGTACTTGCGTTTGGAACACTGGGGTTAGGGAATGTGGGTTGCTCTGTGTACATACACAACCTGCCACTGTTGAATTGGTGTCCAAAACTGCAGTTGTTTTTGCCTTTGGATCAGGTGGAGGCTGCTCTTATTTGTTAAGGTTTGAATGTACAGAACACAGGATGTGTTTATTTTTTTGTATTCAGGTCTTGATTCACCCATGAGTACAGTATTCAAGGAGATCACCTAAGTTGCATAGCAACTCCCTTTACACGCCCCTTCTCATGTTCTTAACTGACCCATAGGCTGCCTTATCTTTCTGAATGGAGGGAAACCTCAAAATCGCTGGAGGACCCACAGTGGGAAGTGTCAGTAGTAGTAAGCCAAATGTATGAATTAATGGGGTGAAAGTTCAATGTAGGACTGATGATGAAGGTTCTTCCTTCCCCTCACTGGGATATGAAAGGGAGAAAACAAATTGAAAAATAAAAATTTATTATTAACAATTCTTCATATAAAATTCATTTAAAATGGACCAAAGTTCATACCAGGGCAATGGAGAAAGGGCAGGAGGTATGTGGAAGCCGCTTCAGATGTTAAGGTACCCGGGTGAAGAGATGTCACAATACCATCACTGCTGGCCTGGAAATGAATGCTGGTCCTGTGTGCCGCCCCACTGACGCGTTTCAGACTCGTGCTGAGTCCTTTCTCAAAGCACAGAAGAACCTTCATCATCAGTCCTACATTGAACTTTCACCCCATGTATTCATACATTTGGGTTACTATTACTGACACTTCCCACTGTGGGTCCTCCAGCGCTTTGAGGTGTCCCTCCATTCATATATCTTGGACAGTTTTTGGGGGGGATTGGGACATCCCTTGGAGAGAACCCTCAGCAGCATAGAGTTGGTGCGCAGATCCCCCTCTATACATTTTTTATTTCTTCCTTATCTTTCTGTGTGTATGTTTGTTCTAATATTTCTAATCTATGCACATACTTAGCAAACCATGCCCTGTCAGACCCATTCCCCCCAACCCACTTTTCTTAACTTCCTTCTTAACTTGGCCCTTCTTACTTATCTCATTACAAGCGGGTTTGAGAATCGCTCTTAATGGATCTCCGTTCCAAAATCCTACATGGGCTCCGAAAATTAGGGTACTACCTATGCGCAGTTTATCCGTTCTTACAAATGTGCATGCAAGTTAACTGTGAATACGGCCCTGAGTGTCTGACTCTGAGTTCTATGGAATTTGAAATTATTTGAAGCTACGTCATAATAGATGAACAAGTCCAATTCTTCACCCTATACAACCAATAATTTTACTTGCCTTTCTCATTGCTTTGTTGCATTGCTTGGCTAACTTGACATAGTTACTTGACACAACTTGATATAGCACATGACATAGTAACACCTAGATCCCTTTCCTCTTCTAATGTAGTTCTGTTACTTATATATATAGAGCTTTTGGGCTTTTGGACCATATTCACACTTAGGTATGGACAGAACCACACCTAACTCATTCGTTCAGCCCCTAATCCGTCCCCCGTTTATAGGTACCTTATGGCACTTTAGAGTGCCATAGGGCTTCCTTATCTTGCCTCCCCTGCCCTCATTGGCTAATCTAAATCCCTCCCCCCTCCACTTCTAACTAAACACTCCCCGAGGTAGCATTAGCACGCCTTTTTCTAAACTACTCCGTGCAATCTTTAAAGACTGGTACATAGATTGTGTAAATGTGCTAATGCGCAAGACTGCAGCTGACACACTCTTGACCATTCCTCCAGTCTACCGTGATCATCACTCATTTTGTTATCCCTCCTGGTGATACTATTCTGTTACATATCTTCATGCCACTTGGTGGCGTAAATCACGTTATTAAGTTTTGCCTCTACAATGCTGATTGACACTTGAGTACAGTAAATAACAGCATTAAACAGTGGGGTCCACAAGATGGCTGTCTGCTCTCCTGGTAGTCTTGGAGAGTATGGCATTAACCGGTGTGCTTAGTCACTGTTGAAAATCCAAAAGTGTCAATCACTTGAAGCCATAGGCCCCAGGTACTGTCGCCCCTTTATGCTGTTTATCCTGCGTGTAACTTGCATCTTTATTTAAGAGTGACAGTTTCATTTACCTTCTCGTGTCATGGCCTGACATAAAGTGCAGGGCTATTTGCAAGTACGAGCCACAGGCCTTAACCTTGCCCTCGTACCACACTTTGATGTGGCTTTAACCTGATTACACGACGTTCTAAAGATATTTCAGTCTCTAACAGGAGCCGAGCGAGATAAAACATTTATTTTCCTCTTCTTTTTTTTTTTGTTGTTGTTGCTGATCATTGGCTTGTACGCTCTATCGTCAAGCAGAACCACCGCAATGGAAAAGGTCACCTTATAATGCCGCAATTTACCAGTTTCACTTAACAAAATGAGGTTTGGATGCATTAAAATCTTTGTCTGATGTTGCATCGTGAATATTTACAGTTAATGATATTTGTTTTTAAACTCATCCTTAGAGGAATTGTTTATTCTATGCATTCATTTATTCTGGCTAAACGCTACCAGTACATTGTTATATAAACATAAAACAATACAATACAGGACAATATATTTTCCGAGTGTTTAGCAATGTAATTACAAGTCTTTTATGGTTTCTTGTATATAGAATAGATTAAACATACCCTCCGATAGCAGAGGCACTTGGCCATAGCCGGTTTCTTAGATTGTTTCCATTCTATGGCTTACATCCAGATCTACGTATGTACAGCCTTCGCAATCCTCCGCAGGGAAGACTTACATACTCTAAGTGCGATGCAAGATTCCGGTGTGTGGTTGTAGTGAACTCCCCTCTCCGGTACGGGGCTTGCATGCCCAGAACCCTACTGTACACGAACTTTTAAACACACGGCCTTGTGTAAGGAAGTAAATAAGTATGTAAGGCTTAGCCAAGCCCTTACTGTATAATTGAAATACCTCTCCCTGCCAACTATGCCTCAGTGCTGGCATGCCATGTTGGAATGGGTTACTTTAGCTAATTGAAAATCATTCGTAGTAAGTTCCATTTTGTAGTGGCCATGTTCACACATGCAAAGAACACATGCAATGAGTACTTACAGGTTCTGAATTCTGGATCTGGTCCTATGAGTTACACACTATACAATTATTGGGCTGATCTGCTTTTAATTGGCTGATCCATCCTGATAGTTGTGTAGTGCAGTGTTTCCCAAACTTGATCCTCATGGAATCCTAACAAAATATGTTTTCTGTGTATCCCTACAAACTAAGTGGTACGGTTCAGTTCTCTATTGTCGTAATTGCATGCACATGTGTTCTAGGCATAGACAGTGCTGAGGAACGTAGAGCTACCATAATTCATGGGCCATACAATCAGGTCTACAGTAGGCCCTTTTTGTCTATGCTGCTTATTGCTTACCAACTACAGAGTCTATGGATACAGCAAATGTGCTAAATATATAAACAAAGCTATTGTAAAAAAGAAAATTACTAAAGACACTTGGGGAACTTAAATTATATAGTGTAACTTTCATAAAAGGGTCCAATAAACTTTAGTTCCTTTTGGGAGGACTATGGTGGAATTGGTGGAATGACAATCTCTGAACTTTTCAATATTTAAACATGGAGTCTACCTAGCCTTAAACATACATATTTTGGAAAGTCATTAGCATATAGTTGTGCACAGTTAAACGTTTCCCAAAATCAGGGAAAAGTCTGGCATGTATAGTAGGCCCAAATGCTTACTAAAGCTTTTTACTAACCCTTTAGCAGCTCCTGGCTTCCTGCAGAGATCAGACAATGGAGCTTACATCATTAATTCATGTCCGACAAAGAGAGTGCATGCACTCATCCTGTTAATTGAAGAGGTAATGTCAACTCCATTGTCTGATCTCTGCAGGAAGCTATCAGCTGCTAAAAGGTAAATAAACAAAGTTTTAATAATTGACTAATGGGCTGCAATCTAGCTTTCCCACCATATCGCAAAAAATGCATCTTTGATGCGAAAACCGTATCTTAGTCTCACTGTATCATTTTTTATTTCTTTATGTTCATTCTTGAAGATGTACTTGCTTTTCTGACCACACATGTTACTTATGCACTGCACTGCAATCTATGAATGGATTACAATCTCTTGATATCAACAAGCCCAAAAAAAGAATCTCAAGACTCAAGACGTTATAAAATATATCCATACAACCCAATTAAATAAATTGTACTTTGTTCTCTACCATTTAAACCAACCTTCAAAAGAACCTTCAACATAGAAGGTAGTTGTCCTTCAAACAAGTTCTTTCAACTTTTCAAAGACAAATCCCTAGTAGAGTGAAGGTTAGATGGAACATTCCTTCTTTATCCGCCTGTACCACTACAAATTAATAGCCTGGCAATAAATATCACAATCCCCATTAAAGTTATACAATTTCCTTTTACTATTCTGCTTCTATTTTGGTATCACATCTAGAAGAAGGAAAGTTTTAACAAATAGTCCCCCGAGCGTCAGGAGAAGAAGTAATTTGTTTTTCTGGGAAATCTTGGAGACAATGCCACCAGAGAAAGTAGAACACTATTTATTTTTTTTCCCTCATAGCAAGAAACTGTCATGTACTAAATAGCAAACAGGGTTGTTTTTGCTCTCAAAACAATTTGGCTCCGTGACCCAGGACATTTAAGATGTCCCTCTGGAGCTGAGCTGATCCTTTGTAGTGCTGATGTCTACGTTTCCCTCAGAAACGAGGTAGGAAGATGCATCTTCTTTCTTTTGAAATTCTTTATGGATTCCTGACCTTGTCACAACCATTCAAGTGTTAAATGGGAAGCAAATGTACAGGTCAAGTAGGGTCTGTGATTCAAATAATGAAACATTTAAAAAAGGATAAAGGCTTATATATTGACTTGGAGCAGAAGTAAGCTTTATAGTGAGGCCAAGAATCTTCTGTTACCATGGAACAGTCTTAGAATTATTAAAGTCAGTTGGACAAGTGGCATTTGGCTCTTGAGGTCATGTTGAGCCTATTGTGTTACATTAGTTTGATATTTCTGTATTTTGTTTTTTAATCCTTCTTATTAGGCTGGTGGTTATGTTCTTACACCAAGGCTAGTCTTTACCAGTCAAGTCTTTTAAGTTTATTTGAGTACCGTATGTTTTTCTTGTTACGTAATTTCATCTTGAGTTGAGGAAATTTTTTTTCCAAATCAAGCCAACAAATCTCTAAAGTAACCAAGCCATGCACTTAGAATTCCCCCCCAAGTCCTGTCATTGGGTTTGGCAAGACACAGGTCACCTTTTAGGTGTTTAGGTGTTGAGAAACTACAATTACCATCGTGATCCTCCAGTTATGTCTGTGTTGTCAGAGCATGAGTGGACTTTTACGACACCTGGAGAGCTAAAAGTTTCCTGCTCCATGTATAGAAAAACAATATTAAGTTGTACAACAACAAAAGCTCATAGGGCCTGATCCAGACCTAAGCAAATAATACGCCCACGTGTGTAGCGTATTTACGCCAGCGTACCTACGAAGCACTCCCCTAGGCACTCTGCTCATCGTCCGTATTTATGCCATCTTACGCCGACCAAACCCTACCCTAACTTTTCTGAGCGTAACCTCGGGTGTCCGTAGGCTCCATGCGTAGTTACAACGCTTAGCACGCCCATACTATACGATTTACATGCCGCATCCCGCCTCAGAAGCGTAATTACAGGTGTCGTATGTCTGGCACGCCCCTTCATCCGTAATTACGCTGGTGATCGTATGCTCGTAAGTACTTTCAGAGTTTATGGTCGTAATATCTTCCACGCGCATGTGCAGAACATGGAACACAGCGTTTTTACGACTCCGCCGAGCGTAAAAAAAAACAAGCAGCCGTAGGTCTGGATCAGGCCCATAATGCTTCTGATAATTACATAGTAATCAGATCAAATTTAAGGGGGTAAACAAGAGGCGTATCAGTGAGGATAAACTGATTCAAAGAGAATGAAATCTTTGATTTTAACATGGGTGCAACAAAGGATAGAAAATGCTTTAAAGGCAAGAATACTGCTTGTAAGAGCATAAAGTCTAAAGCAGCGGTTCTCAATCTTTTTTGTGGGAGTGCCAGTTGCCAACTATAATAATATTGTCAAGTAACCCTTTGCATATGATGTAGACACCTACATAAGACCCATATATATTTTTCAGGTTTTTTATTGTTGTTTACATATTCTTGCCCCCCCCCCAAAAAAAAAATATCTTATTAATTATGGTCTTCGGCCATTTGGTATTGAGTACTGAATACAACCTGACAGTGGTCTAAGTACCATCAGTGGTACTGGTATCACTGATTGAAAACCCCTGGACTATAGCTGGTGGTACTTGGAGTATTGTCAGGTGGTACTCAGAGCAACTGGTCAAGATTGTAATGAAATATGATAACAAATGGACATATTTTATAAAAATATCTTCATATCTTGGGGGATAAATATATATATAATTGATCACCCCTGATAACTTTTGCAAGGGTGTGCTACGTTCAGTAGTTGCCTGAGCATCAACCATTAGGCAGTTTATAGGGTTCGGTGACCTCAGCGTCCCAGAAATGTCAGCAGGGAGCCGTCAGAGATGGATCCCATACATCAGTCATATGCAAATGACATGGCTGCCAAACTAGAATATCTCACAAGCATGGACTAAGACAGGAAGAATGCCATAAGCCACGATTGACAGTGTTGCTTGATAGGTGGGAACATGAAGCTTGTGTAATTACGAAGGCTTATGTAGAGTGAAACAGATTGACAAATCAACTTTAAACGATCGACTGCAAAAAAACGATCTTGATTCCGCTCTTACCTGGAACCCTGGCAAGGCAAGGGTTAAAAGCTGAGCCTGAAAATAGTTTGAGAACTGCTGATCCAGAGGAATGACCTCTACATTAAAGGAGCACCCTATGGTCTGATCTCTTCCTGGAAGACGTTGTATGCCTATGGTTATACTTACAACTCATTTGCGCCTATGTAGTAAAATATTTAAACACATCCATATTATTCATTGTCCAACAATGCAACTCCTCTTCCATCTGCTTTGATACTAAGATGGCGCCACCTAGAGAGCACAAGACTGATCATTTGGCTCATATGGGAGAAGTTTTCTTAGCGTGTGCATTACAGAAAATGGAAATGATTCACACTTAAGAACGCGTTAGGTGCCTAAATATAGGTACTTAAAAGCATTAAAACTCCCCCAGTTTTCAGGTTCTTATGTGACTTACGAGTGCCAGAGATCTTCCTTAACTGTAGTTTCGCATTTCAATGCCTAGGGCAGGGGTGTCAAACTCAAATTCATCGGGGGCCGCATCAGCAGTTTGGTCCCCATCAAAGGGCCGGTTGTATCTGTAGGTCTACGTGTCCACTCTATGTGCCCAGCCATGTGCCCCCTTTTATAGTGCCCAGCCATGTGCCCCCTTTAATAGTGCCCAGCCATCTGCCCCCTTTTATAGTGCCCAGCCATGTGCCCCCTTTTATAGTGCCCAGCCATCTGCCCCCTTTTATAGTGCCCAGCCATCTGCCCCCTTTTATAGTGCCCAGCCATCTGCCCCCTTTTATAGTGCCCAGCCATCTGCCCCCTTTTATAGTGCCCAGCCATCCGCCCATATCTTCGTATCGGTCTATTTACTTATTCATAGAACGCCCATTTCTGCGTATGTTACTATGAACCCAGTTTGTAGGGTATAAGCATGGTTAATAGCGTAGAAAAGTTACTACGCACGCGCAGTCGATCCGTTCTTAAAAATACGCACCTAAAATCAAAAGAATTCTTAGTTGTGAATCAGGTCCAATATCACAAAGCTTCAGATTACACAGAAGTAACAATCGGTCCTCTTGTAAAAGTTTTTTAAGCTTTTCCAAGTTTATCCAATCCGAAGCTGTTAAGTCATACATAACGTCCTCTTAGATCACTGCTTCCTATAACGTATGAGACGGGATCAGTCCTTGTTGTTTTTTGCCCTCTTCCTATAATCTCAGTCTCCGTTCTGTTTGGCAATCACTCCACTCACTACCAGTTTGTGTCAGGCCCAAGTCAAGCAGAAAATGAATGGTTTGAGCTTTTCGCTAGATGCACAATTTTTGGGTCATTCTTACACAGATCTTATGATGCGCATTAATGGATAGTGCATTCATCCCGGGCCTTCAAACTTGTTCCATCGGCAGAGCAAATGGATTATATTTTACGGTTTCCCTACTCTGTCTGGGCAGGTGGTGCTTTCTTTAAATCAAGGACTGTAGATCATTTCTGTTCATGATTTCCACCAGGAGGGACACATAGAAAGAAAAAAAGGCTCCTTGCGTCATAGGAAAGGCTGTGCTGTCTCTCACACAATTATAGCCCCTTAATGCCACAAAACCATAGTAACATTTCTGGAGGGACTGTGTTCTGTCACCAGGTTGCGCATGCAAGTGGGCGTGTCTTGGTATTACAATGTACACTAAAGGCGTGCTGACACTCTGCATAATCGGCCGTATTCACAGATCCGTTGTACGGCGGATTGCGTGCGTATATTTAGGAGTAGATTAACTGCGCATGCATGGTAACTTTTCCCACGCAAATTACATAGTGTTTCCGCATGTAAGTGCTTTAGGCACGGACTTGTGAATCGCACGTAGGGACATATATATGGAGGGGCGTGGAGGCGGAAGCACATAGTAAATACGGGTCTGTGAATACGGCCCAATGAGTCCATGTATGAATCAAAAAACTTAAGGCACGGTATGGATATCGGAAGCCCGTTGGGACAGTCACCCTGCAGTTACGGATCCCTGCGCTTCCGATAATCGCGGATCTGCATGCATAGTAATTGGAAAACTGGGATCTGTCCATAATTCTTAAGGGAGTCAGCTCATCACATGACATTCAGTCCAAAAAGGGTCAATAACCATCTTATATTACATCTTATTCCGACACCTTGTGCCAGATCCAGAACTCTGCTGTTGTGTGAATATAAGTTCCATACAGGACCATACAGGACTTCAGATGGCAACACCCTTCCTTAACATTTACCTTACCTTAATATGTATGTGGCTGCTGTTGGAGTTCCAATGGCAGATCGCCTCGTGATCCTATGTTACACACGTGCAGGGCTGACGACCACCTTCCGATGGCAGGATCCTACATTAATGTCTATGTATCGGCCCTATGGAAAATGGGGCTGATGTGTGAATAAGGATCATGCGTAAAGCCTTAAAAAAAATCCCATACTGTATGATTTAAATACCTCCCCTTTTCCACTGTGTGTATACCCTGTAAGCTAGGGTTGCCGACTCTCCCAGAATATCCGGGAGACTCCGACCCCCTATCAATCACAAGTGTAATCCCTAGAGTTACTAGGGATGGGTGGGACTTGATGATGTCATCATGCCCTGTCCATCCCCTTAACACCAACACCAGAGATCACACGAGTGATTGACAGGGGGTGGGGCTTAATAACACAATTTGCAGAAACCACATCATTAAGCTCCACCCCCTCACAGTAATCTATGGCTTCCCTGCTGTATGCATGGCGGCTCTCCCAGTTCTGCAACAAGAAAGGCTTACAGCACGGAAGCCAGGATCATGAGATTAGTGATCCGTGTTGGAAGCTTTTTTGGAATGCATACGCACTACATTTTCCGAACGCAAAGAGAAGAAATTGCGCATAAGAGAGAGTCTTGATCCAGTCCCTTGTTCTTATATTTTCCCCATCTTGACAATACTTCATTGTACTGTTAAAAATTGATCAACTGCCTTTAATTCATTTATTTCAATTTTATTAGTACTTACTCAGGGTTGCTGACTCCCAAAATTCGGGCAGTTCTCCCGGTATCCCGGGAGAGCCTGCAAATCTCCCGCAAGTGACTTGAGGCCCGTGGTTTCACTACTAGTGTTGCTAGGGACAGGAAGGGACTTGATGACGCAATTTGCGCCATGAAGCCCCGTCCCGATCCCTATTTCAACTAAAAAAACGGGTATTTGTCAGTGAGCGTGGCTTAATGACGCAATTTGCATAAATCACATCATTAAGCCCCGCCCCCTGCATCCAACGCTTGCTTCTCTCCAGGATCTCCCGGAGGGAAGCTGGCAAAAGTTGGCAACCCTGTACTTACTGCTTTAGTACAAGTAATGATTATGATTTTTCAAAGTGCAAGCTCTTCCGGCGAGGAAATACTGAGTTTGAAAGACTGTTGCCTGGCAGTCTGTAATTAGATTTGATATTCTAGAAAGAGCATGTGTTCCGGTCAGCCTGTTCCCCTAGAATCCTAAAATCCCAAGGACACCTGTTTATCATCGCTAGACATGCAAATGTGAAAGACAGGCTGGCTTCACCTCTGTTCATCCTCTACTGGATGAACATGAGCAGACGTGTCCTCCACAGTACTTTTCTATTATCTGTAAATGGAAATTATCCATAAATAAAATATATGACCTGCTTAGGATTCCATTAACTAGTAAGCTGTTGTTAGGGGGTTTTCTGTCTAGAATAAAGTTGCTAAAGTTACAATAAGTTTTCATGACCCTTTTAAATGCAATTAAAAACACTGAACACCTCATAAACAGAGGTCATGTATGCAAAGAGGAGGCAGCCATTTTGTGCCTGAGCCAATATTCCTCTGAAAGCAAACAATTAATAAAATGGCTGACATTCAGATGACAGGAGTCATAGTACAGATTATATTTTTACAAATAACAATGTAGTTAGTATATGCACTAAAAATTATTCTTTAGGTTTATATGAGAAAGAAGGGACTCCATTTTATTTGTTACCGAGGGTTGCCAGATTTATGCCAGTATAGGGGTGGCATTTGGCTACCCAGTTTATGCAAATCTCATCCCTAAGTCACATCCCCTGGTCATCAGTTACATTTTCATAGTATTACTAGGGAAGGGGGCGGGGCTTGATGATGCAAATGATGTCATCAAGTCCCGCCCAGTCCCTAGTAACACAAGGACAAGTAGTGTTGCTAGGCAGGATGGTGGGATTTGATGCCTTGATTTGCATGAAAGCACAGCCTCAAGCTGGCTGCGGGAGATTTGCAGACTCTCCCAGGATAATGGGAGAAATCCACGAATTTCAGGTGTCTCCCAGACATACCGGAGAGTCAGCAACCATTTTGTTACCTCAGAAAACCAGATGGCTGAGGGTAAACAACTCACTGTAGTATTCTATTTTCTCACTGGTGATAAGGGGCCGTATTCACAGATCCATTTTCGGGCGGTGTTTCGTGCGTATCTGTAGTATCGGAGTAACTGCGCAGGCGTAGTAACTTTATTTACGCTATTAACGTTTAATTTACGCACCGAAGTCCATTAGGCATGGACTTGTGAATCACACTTGGGGACATGCTTGCGGAGGGGCGTGGCTGAAATCCGTACGGACAAAGTTATGTGAAAGTGGGTGGGGGAAGGCATTTAAATGACCATTTGAGGGTGCGGTTAGCTACATACGCATGTACGTAATAAATAAGTACACAAGTAGACTTAAGGTTGCCCTATAAAGGCGAAGTCACCAAAAATCTGTCCGTGTGAGGGAAGGTCATGAGTGTTGCCTTGCTATGCGCGTGCGTATAAATGCGTACTTTTAAGTAACGGATCTGTGAATACGGCCCGAGATTTCTAGTGTTAAGTTATTATTATTATTATTATTATTATTATTAAATAGTTAACAGTAAATGTTATAAGTTTTGGTTGCTATGGGCAACATCTCCACTTTTACAAACCCGCAGCTTAGTAAATCTGGCCCATGGAGTTTGTTTCATAACCCCTAATAGCAAGTCCATTTCACCTCTATTCTCCACAATATAAAACTCTCCTGCAAAAGGAGCCAGATTTACTAAGCTGAGAATTTGGAAAAGTGGAGATGTAACCAATCAGATTCTAGCTCACACTTACCTATTACATACTAGAGAATGTCAGCTAGAATCTGATTGGCTGCTATGGGCAACATCTCCACTTTTCCAAACCCGCAGCTTAGTAAATCTGGCCCAAGGTGTGATCATTTTGGTGGCGTCAGAGAGTGATGAGACACCATGTGAAGGCGCTGTTGTCCGGAGATGATCTCCCGCCAGACTTGCAGGAATAAGCGAGTAACGCATGCTATGCACTGTCCGCCTCGTTCCTGCACAAGTTCCTGAAGGAGTCGATGAATATAAGCAGAAAGCTTTTGCTGCAGAGTCTGGAATTTCAAAGCAAGTTGAGATAAATAGACAGTTGGTTCCGTACCTCCCCACAGGACACTTAAATGGCGAGGGTGAAATATACAACGCATTTCTAAAGCCTTTCTGCTTGTCTCTATAAAATTACAAAGTGCTCCCAGGAGGCGACGGTGTAATATTTGAAGCCAACGGATGTGTTACACACAGGTAATACTGCCCTATTTTGTCTTTGTATAGTCCTCAGCGCTGTATAATGTGATACACAGCCTCAGTGACTGGAAGATTTTCCAGTATAGATTTCTTGAGACCAAACATGAATGGATCTAGGAGGAAATAAGCACTTTTATGTTTTCTGGTTATCCCAAAGAATCTCGTATTGTCTTCCACCTGACTGTAACTGAAACACGTAAAAATACATTTATTCTTATCTCTACTCTTGGTGATCCGTAATTTGCTTATTTCTACTCATGTTGATCTGTATTTTTCTTATCTCTACTCACGGTGATCTATAATTTGCTTATCTCTACTCATGGTGATCTGTAATTTGCTTATCTCTACTCATGGTGATCTGTACTTTGCTTATCTCTACTCATGGTGATCTGTACTTTGCTTATCTCTACTCATGGAGATCTGTACTTTGCTTATCTCTATTCATGGTGATCTGTAATTTGCTTATCTCTACTCATGGTGATCTGTACTTTGCTTATCTCTACTCATGGTGATCTGTACTTTGCTTATCTCTACTTATGGTGATCTGTAATTTGCTTATCTCTACTCATGGTAATTTGTACTTTGCTTATCTCTACTCATGGTGATCTGTACTTTGCTTATCTCTACTCATGGTGATTTATACTTTGCTTATCTCTACTTATGGTGATCTGTAATTTGCTTATCTCTACTCTTTGTGATCTCTAGTTATGCTAAGCCATACTACTCCTTGTGATCTTTGCTCATGATGATCCCTAC
>WWET01001117.1:292672-297013 GCA_011038615.1 Limnodynastes dumerilii | reverse complement strand
GCAGGGTAGCCCGTTCATAAAGCCATGCATGCAAAGGGAGATCCGGCCTCCGATGTCCGCAGTTGCTCTGTGAGCTGAGAACTGGATCAGGTCCAAAAATAATACTATAATAATGATAATGATGATAATCATTTGCAAAAACATGTGTGTGCATTTCCGCAAAGCCTTAACTAATCCATGTTTAGGACAGGAGGGAAACTGACACCACTTAGCCCTCAACTGTAACCAAATTAACAAAGAAATATCCCTATACCGGGACCCCTAAACGAACACCACTAGCAGGGCTGCCACGGGGCGGAGGGGGGATACTTTACTTCTGGACCCTGGAGAGAGAGGAGGGTTCAGTGCTGATACTCACCTCAGCTCTCCAGGAGCAGGTATTGGTGATAGGGGACAGATGAGTCACTGTCACCAGTCTCCTACCGCCAATACCAGCTGCTGGACAGCTGTACCGGGCTGCACATCAGTGAAGACCTCTTAAAAACAGCCTTTGCCAGTGCATCGGCTTTCTGTGAATCTCTCTGTGCTCCACATAGGGGTAAAGCACCTTAGTCCAGGGCCCAGACTATTTTGTCAGTCTCGGTCCCCCTGATTTCTAAGCCCAGACCCCTAGTTTGGAACTGACTGTACTTATGGAAGTGCAACTTCTTGGGTACATTTCCACGGTAAGCAGAGAACAATAGCTGCAACACTACTCTTAAAGGTTATCCTCTATCAGACATCTCAGCAAGGACCATGATAAACCATTTATACATCCCATCCCAGTGTTCTATCTGTGCTGACTCTGATAGATCACTCAAGTAGCTATGTTTAAAGGGGGTTGTTTCCTGACAGCTAATGACCAGCTGGAGAGGACACATCATTTCTGGAGGACAGGAGGTGGACTGACCAGCAGAACAAAGAGAATTGGTTGACTTTGATGAGTTTCTTCATTGATGATTCATGACTTTGATTTTCACACCATCTTAAACATTCTCTCTTAATAATTACTTTAACGTTCTTCCTTGGTGTGAAAAACAGGCACATGAATAATTTCATTCTATGAGCCTGTGTTCCAGGGACCTCTTATGTATTGCTATATTAATATAGCAAACCAGGAGGGGCCATCATTTGTGTTGTAGATCAAGCAGAATATAATAGCTTGCTCTGATACAGTTGTCCTTATTCATTCAAGATAAGATAAGATGGTGAAGAAGCCTCAAGCCTCAAGTCTCTTGAGTGAGATTTGGATACCGGGAGAACTGCCCGAATTCGGGAGTCTCCCGGACATTCCGGGAGAGTCGGCAACTATGCCAAGATGTCATCAAAGACTGGCAGTTTTTTAAAACAACATGACTTCAATAATGGAGACAGAATTGAATAATACACTTTGGTCTCTTGTTAATTATCTGCAGTGTCACTTACTTTTATCTTTTCTATAAAGATGAAGAAGTCAGCGGATCTCCTATTTACAGTCTTCATAATCATACTGAACATATTTATTCACTTATAATTTAATAACCAATAAATACTGATGCTGTAGAGAAATAGTTTTCCTGGCAGTGCTGGACACACCCATGGGTGGAGCTACTCACAGGGCACACCTCTTTGGTGGTACAGGACACACCCCTTTGATGCAGCACCTTGATCATGCCATCACAATCCCTTTGGGGGCGGGGCTTCCTATGTAAATTGTACAGTAAGGGCTGGGTTTAGCCCTTGCACGCGATTCTTTTGTCCGCACGTTTGCACTCACGTACGGACAAGATAAGGTAGGATTATGGGCACGTAAGCGTTCTTAGTTCCGTGCATGAGTGGGGGAGTGCCCAGTTAACTCACGTGCGCAACTTAGAAGTGGGCGAAAACATAGGAGCCACTCCTTGCATTCGCAATGCGCTACGTGATTAAGATATGGTCCAGTGTTCCAGGTGAATTATGATGTTATAGTGATGTTTTTGCTGCAAAAAAATTGCATCAATGTACTCTCCTGGTCCTTCCCCCCCTCTCCATTAACAGAGTTATCTGTCAAGAGTGAACTTTTCTAAAGTCTTTGCAAAATGAATATTGAAAGCGTTGGAGAAGCCGGTCCCCAGGGCCTGCTCACCAGTCCTCTCTGTCACTTGTTCCCTTTCTTTGTTTTCCGATTTACATTCCGGTGAGGTGCCGTGGCGCGTGATCCGCAGACTAACGCTTCCTCCCATTCAGGCCACTAATTTCGCCAAACAAAGACGTTGAAATGCTGATCCGCATCTCCCGGGACAGGGGAAAAAAAAAAAGTCATATATTTCCCTGAGTCACATGACCAGACACAGTCCTTAATGAATAATGTTAATTAGCCGTCTAAACAATCAAACTACAGCACTTTAAACAGGTGTTTTAAAACAAAGTAATGAAGCAATAAGTCATTCTAAATGACCATGTTTAATTACATTTACTGGGAGCTCTCCCATTAACCCATTCCTACCACATGTTTTTCCGAACACATTAACTTTCTGCAATGCGATTGAAAGACACTGGAGAAGTCTGCAGTGAGTGTATTAAGTTGTAGCGATGATTTAAAGCAAAGATCGTACTCGGGTCTCCTTTTTAAAATCTCTCAGATGAACAGCATTCTGGGCAGTTAGATGCAGACACAGGCACAGTTAGGAGTCTAAAGGCTACAGTGCGTCATGTGATGGCGAAGACAAGGTGTGAAGGAGGAGGGGCATGGATTTGATACTTTATATTAATTCCCATTTATTATACCATATTGGCCAGTATTTTTTTTCCAGTTGGAAAGCCCTGGGGCAGTTGAAATGGCAAAATTTTGTCATCAAGTATTGGACTGGATCCAGAGTCAGAAAATAAGAGGAAAACAGGTGGAAAGTTACACCTGGGCAAAACCATGTTGAATTATTGTATAGGGGAGGCAAATTTAATCAGGGTTGTCGACTTTTAAAAGCTTGCCTCCAGGAGATCCCGGAGGAAAGCCATAGATGCATACAGGGGGAGGGGTTTATAGCGCAATTTATGCAAATTGCTTTGTTAAGCCCTGCCTCTAGACTATTAGTTATATTCAGGGTTTCATAGGGATGAGGGTGGAGCTTGATGATGCAATTTGCGTAGCAGGCAGGGCAGCAGGACTGGTTTAATGGAAACCAAGAGCCTCAAGTCAAATTTCATTCAGAAACAAAGGAAAGAAAATGCCCCAGCAACACTGCCATTAATAAGTAACTGACTATCTGTAAAATAACCTATCCTATCTGTAACATATCCTATTTGTTAAATAACATGGAGAAACGTTAGTTACACACATTTGCAAATATATTAGAAGCCACTGGACACTTCCAAGGCCTTTCTGCTAAGATGATCTCAACTCTAAACTATGAGAGTTCCTATACTGAAAGCATGTCTGGCATTTGCAGCTGGGAGGGGGTGTTGGTCCACAGCAACAATTTTGGAGGTTTTAAGGGGTGCCTCCTAAAGTGTGCTTGCTCTCAATTTAAAAACACATGATATATGACCCAAAACAGGAGCTCCCTCTGTTTAGAGTTAGGACCACCACAGCAGAAAGGCCTTCATAGTGGCTGGTGGCTTATCATTTATTTGCAGATGTGTGTAAGTGATGTTGCTGCTTTTTATTGTATAGATGGAATGGTATGGTTTGTAATAGCCTTTCGTAAATTTTATCTGTTGTAAACAGTATTAGAGTTGTGAGATGATGTTTCCTATCCCGAGTCTAAAAATGCTTAAAACGGTGCAGGAAAGAGCCAGGACATAGCAACAGTAAACAAATCCATCCAATCAGCTGTGTTAGGTGAGACCCGGGTTGAAAAACCCGGACCGGCACCTTTCACTCCACCACTTACCGGGGCCAGACACAGAAAAAACCTTCTCTTTTCCCATGTCTGAGTCCCAGGTCATTAGACCAAGGACCAGGACCCTGGTACCTTTCCCATCACCACCAAAAACCCTGGGTTTCTAGTGGTGATGTGAAAGGAGTATAGCAGTAAAGCAGACCCATGACCCATTCCATTAGGTACAATTAAAACCGCTCCTGAGCTTCAAACTGTCACTTACCTGGTTTAAATGAATTAACTGATATTTAAAAACCTATTTGCCTCTTCAACAAAGGTGGTTACCATAGTAACTGACAGTTGGAAACTGAGGAGCAGAGTATTTTGTACCCAATGGAGGTTGTGAGTAAAGTAAGCCGGTCAGTATCTGTGTGCAATAAGTACAAGCATAATTCTCACTTGTCTATAGATCCAGGAACATCTGCATTGCTCTCACTATATCCATGGGGTGTTTCTAGATCCAGCATGATCAGGCCCATGATCTATAGGAATGACATCAGAGGTGGAAGGTGACAGACTTGAGCCG
>WWET01001117.1:260172-290172 GCA_011038615.1 Limnodynastes dumerilii | reverse complement strand
AGCTGTTTCCAAATAAGGTAAATAAAGTGCAGCCAAATGGGATGACGCAAGTCACCACAGGAGCGGACACACGGCGGGCCTGGCGGATTTATAAACTTTAATAAATACAATAAACAACAATAATATATATTCTACTGTATTTCTTATTGAAGGAATAAAATTGCAGTGCAAGGCAAAGATCAGAAGCCTCACAAGTAATAAGTTCCACAAGGCTAGATGTGTTTATCTAGAGGAGTTCGCCATCTGCAGATCCGGGGCGAGATTTCCGCCACGCTTATGAAAAGATTCTGAATTCAATAGAAAGTAATGAAAACCTGCTCTGTGTTCCCTACAATATCACCCAAGGTGAATACATGACAGACAATAACCTTCAGACGACCTCTAAAGATGCATCAAACTCATGGCACCGGATCCATACTCCCGCCCTACAGCTGATTTACGTAAGCACTCTGCATGCCCATAACGTTACGCACGGGAACGCTGGATGTACAGCAGTTGAATCCCTAGGTCCTGCAGTTCCGTGCTTGTTAGACCTCCGTGCATACTTTATATGCGCACTGGGCTGGCCTTCATGTTTAAATTGTACACTAAGGGCTGGGTTTAGTCCTTACGTGCGGTTATCTTATCCGCACGCTAAAACTTACGTGCAGACAAGATCAGGTAGAGAATTGGCTGTGTAAGTGTCCAGAACGCCATGCATAAGAGGGGGAGTGGCCTTTTCACTCACGTACGGAACACACTAGCAGTGAACGGGGTATTTATGCATCTGAAGTGCAATGTTCCGTTTATAAATACTGAATTGTACTTGTTTTCTGCATTTTTACTTGCTCCTCTCTGACTCTAATGGAAGCACAATCATGGCCCCGGCTCAATTCACCGTGAAGCCTGCGTTATTTTGGTTGCAAAATGAATTGCGCTTTAATCCGGGTATTATGGTAGCCAAAATTCATTGTAGAGGTATATAAAAATCGTAAATAAAAATGTCCACAATTAGCTTGGCAACTAAAATAACATTGGCTTCACGTTGAATCGAATCAGACCTTATAAACACAGGGCGGTCTTTACTAAAATTTAGATGTAGCTCATCATTGCTCGCAAATTGCTTGTGTTGTGCAATTGCCTGCTTTAATCTACAAAACACTGGGCTGAATCCAGACTTAAGTAAGTGCTTGAAATGAGTTACTCCTGGGCTAAACCATGGTGATTGCAGGGGAGTCTGTTGCAAACAGTATTAGAGTTGAGAGCTGATGTTTCCTGTCCCAAGTCTAAATAACAGTGTGATAGTAAAGCTGGTCAGTATCTGTGTGCAGTAAGCAATTCAAAGATATCTCCCTGCATGCAAAGAACACAATTACCTTGACTCCCCCTGCAATCAACATGGTTTAGTCCAGGAGTAACTCATTTCTAGCACTTACTTAAGTCTGGATCCAGCCCACTAAGCATAACTTTGCATCAGGCCTTTAGTTATGGGCATTAAGCAGTCCTTATCTGACATTTCCTTAGTAATTTATCTTTTATTGTTAAACACATAATCATACTCATTTTACTTTCAGGCTTTGCAATAGTTTTGTGTTTTACTGTACACAGAGCTGTAGCTAGGTGTCATGTGGTCAGCATCAAGGGTATGTTGCTGAACCCCCTACCATGGTGTCAGGAGCAAGGGTAGGTTGCCGAACCCCTACCCTGTACTGAACTGGGGCCATGTTGAGCCTCTCCTCTAGTCATGACTATGATGGATTTCCAACAGCTTTAAGCTTTTGAGATGTGCAGAAATTCCAGGAAGTACAAAAGTCTGGATCAGTACAAAGAGAAAGAGGAAACGCCTACACTTAACTGGCTAATAGGGAACGCCCACTAGGGAACTCAGTCCCGCCCCTGACTATTGTTGCTTTACAGCTCACCCACCCCCTTCACTTACTAGGTTGTGATTGGCTAAGGACCTCACACAATAAGCTCTGGCATGTCTCGTTGCTTCCTAAGAATGGTCAATGTCAGGATGACCTCAGGCAGATATAAGATATAGATATTACAGTACACTGTATAATGTATGTACAGTATTGCAGGAGGAATGACTCATGCCATTTGCTCAGCAATATAACCGTCGTCCGTATTCTGCAAGGTTCTTACATTAGGAAGCACTACACTAAATTAAAGTTAATGCATAATAATTAATGGAATATTTATTAGATAACATTGACAAGTGGCTTTTTTAAGGACTAGAGCATTAGTTGCCCTGTATCTCCCAAAGACTGCAAATGAGGACTGCAAAATGGCCGTCTCATCAATAAAAAATGTCATGTCTGCAGCACAATTAAACATGGGAGAAATTAGCTTAAAGTTAAGCAGCAGTCATTAGAATCTGTTACGTAGCTGTACATACAAGAAACTAATATTTCAAGTATTTTAACTGCCTAATGAAGTTCTCCATATTAAAAACACTCAAATATGAGTCCACTTAAATGTTATTTAAATATGCAACTATTAATATCACAGGGGTTTGGAAAAATTATATAATGCACACGATTTGTCCAATACAGTTTTGCATTGTTACAGTGTAAGAGCTACATGTAATATTTAGTCAAATGTATTCTGTGTAATAACGGCATGTAATACATTGTTACAGTGTAATAACAGCATGTAATACATTGTTACAGTGTAATAAAAAAAGTAAAACATTGTTACAGTGTAATAACAGCATGTAATACATTGTTACAGTGTAATAACAGGACGCAATACATTGTTACAGTGTAATAACAGCATGTAATACATTGTTACAGTGTAATAACAGCATGTAATACATTGTTCAGTGTAATAGCAGCATGTAATATATTGTTACAGTGGAATAGCAGCATATACTACATTGGTACATTGTTACAGTGTAATAACAGCATGTAATACATTGCTACAGTGTAATAACAACATGTAATACATTGTTACTGTGTAATAACAGCATGTAATACATTGTTACAGTGTAATAACAGCACGTAATACATTGCTACAGTGTAATAACCGCCTGTAATACATTGTTACAGTGTAATAACAGCATGTAATACATTGTTACAGTGTAATTACAGCATGTAATACATTGTTACAGTGTAATAACAGCATGTAATACATTGTTACAGTGTTATAACAGCACGTAATACATTGCTACAGTGTAATAACCGCCTGTAATACATTGTTACAGTGTAATAACAGCACGTAATACATTGTTACAGTGTAATAACAGCATGTAATACATTCTTACAGTGTAATAGCAGCATGTAATATATTGTTACAGTGTAATAGCAGCATATAATATATTGGTACATTGTTACAGTATAATAAAAACATGTAATACATTGTTACGGTGTAATCGCAGCATATAATATATTGGTACATTGGGCTGGATCCAGACCTTGTTAAGTGCATGAACTTAGTTACTCAAGGGCTAAACCATGTTGATTTCAGGGGGAGCCAAGTTAATTGTATTCTTTGCATGCAGGGATATATCTTTAAATTGCTTACTGCACACAGATATTGACCAGCGTTACTATCACACTGTTATTTAGACTTGGGTTAGGTAACATCACCTCTCAACACTAATATGTTTTGCAACAGATGAAATATGACTCCTCTGAAATCAATATGATTTAGCCCAGGAGTAACTAAGTTCATGCACTTAACAAGGTCTAGATCCAGCCCATTGTTACAGTGTAATAACAGCATGTGATACATTGTTACAATGTAATAACAGCATGTTATACATTGTTACAGTAAAATAGCAGTGTATATTATATTTATACATTGTTACAGTGTAATAACAGCATGAATACATTGTTACAGTGTAATAGCTGCATATAATTTATTGGTACATAGTTACAGTGTAATAACAACATGTAATACATTATTACAGTGTAATCGTAGCATACAATGTATTAGTGCATTGTAATAACAGTATGTAAAACATTATTACAGTGTAATAGCTGCATATAATTCATTGGTACATTGTTACAGTGTAATAACAGCATGTAATACATTATTACAGTGTAATAGTAGTATACAATGTATTAGTGCAGTGTAATAACAGCAGGTAATACATTGTTACAGTGTAATAGCAGCATATAATTTATTGGTACATAGTTACAATGTAATAACAGCATGCAATACATTGCTACAGTGTAATAACAGTATGTAATATATTTTAATAGCAGTATATAATTTATTGGTTCATTGTTAAAATGTAATAACAGCAGCTAATATATTGTTACAGTGTAATAAAAGCATGTTGTATATTGTTACAATGTGATAGCCACACATCATTTATTGGTGCAATGTTACAGTGTAATAATAGCATGAAATACATTATTACAGTGTAATACCAGCATATAATATATTGGTACATTGGTACAGTGTAATAACAGCATGTAATACATTGTTACAGTGTAATAGCATCATATAATTTATTGGTACATTATTACAGTGTAATAGCAGCATATAATATATTGGTACAGTGTAATAACAGCATGTAATACATTGTTACAGTGTAAAAACAGCATGTAATACATTGTTACAGTGTAATAGCATCATATAATTTATTGGTACATTGTTACAATATAATAACAGCATGTAATACATTGTTACAGTGTAATAGCAGCATATCATTTATTGGTACAATGTTACAGTGTAATAACAGCATGTAGTACATTGTTACAGTGTAACAACAGCATGAAATACATTGTTACAGTGTAATATCAGCATATAATTTATTGGTACATTGCTGCTGTGTAATATCAGCATGTAATACATTTTTATAGTGTAAAAGCAGCAAATAATTTATTGGTACATTGTTACCGTGTAATAACAGCATGTAATACCTTGTTACAGTGTAATAATAGCATATACTGTATTGGTACATTGTTACAGTGTAATAATAGCATATACTGTATTGGTACATTGTTACAGTGTAATAGTAGCATATCATTTATTGGTATCTTGTTATAGTGTAATAGCAGCATGAAAGACATTGCTACAGTGTAATAGCAGTATGTAGAACATTGTTACTGTGTAACAGCAGCATGTAATACTTTGTTACTGTGTAACAGCAGCATGTAATACTTTGTTACTGTGTAAACAGCAGTCTGCACTTTATTGTTATATTGTTATAGTATAATAACTACTTGAAATGCATTGTTACATTGTTACAGTATAATATCAGCCTGTAATAAATTGTTATATTGTTACTATAATATAACAGTTTGTAAATTATTGTTATGTTGTAGTAATGCATAATACAACACATAGCTGAAGTGTCACTGTGTAAGAGCAGTATGTACAGTAGTACATTGGTAATTGCAGTCTGTAATTCATTGTTACAGTGTAATACAGCACATAATAAATTGTTACATTATTACTGTGTAATAGCAGCATGTAATAAGTAGTTGCATTATTACTCTATAACAGTGCTGTGTGATACATTGTTGTCTTATTGCAGTGTAACAGCAACGTTCACTATAATGTATTGTTACTGTGTAATAGTGGCATGTAACACATTGCTGCATTGTTGCTGTGTAATAACAGCATGTAACACATTGTTGCTGTGTAATAACAGCATGTAACACATTGTTGCTGTATAATAACAGCATGTAACACATTGTTGCATTGTTGCTGTATAATAACAGCATGTAACACATTGTTGCTGTATAATAACAGCATGCAATACATTGTTGCTTTGTTAATTTGTAACAGCAGCATCTAATCCCTAATTATTACAGTGTAACAATAGCATGTATTACATTGTTATATTGGTACTTTGTAATGGAAGCATACAATACATTATGCCATAATTATTGTGTAGCAGTAATGTGTGATATATTGCTGCATTATTATTGCATAACAGAAACGTGTCACATATTATATGGTTACTTTGCAATGGAAGCATGTTATACATTGAAGTACTATTACAGTGTAATAGCAGCACATATTACATTGTTATATTGTTACTGTGTCACAGCAGCATTTATTCATGTAATATATTGTTGCATTGATCCTTTATAACAGTACTGTGTAATACATTGTTTTATTATTACAGTGTAACAGTATTACATTGTTATATTGATAGCTTGTAATAGAAGAATGTCATATTTTGTTACATTATTACTGTGTAGACTGTAAGATATAAAACATTGTTGCATTGTTATGGTGTAAAAGCAGAATATACTACATTGCTGGCATTATTACCATATAACAGTATGCAATGCATTCTTACATTATTGTAGAGCATTAGCATGTAATAAATTGTTTCTGTAGAGCATTAGCATGTAATACATTGTTTCAGTAGAGCATTAGCATGTAATAAATTATTACCATGTGGCATTATCATGTTATACATTGTTACCGCAGAGAATTAGCATGCAATACATTATACCGTGTAGAATTAGCATGTTATATATTGTTACTGCAGAACATTAGCATGTAATACATTACCATATAGGATTAGCATGTTATACATTGTCACTGTGTGGCATTAGCATGTAATACATTGTTACCGTGTAGGATAAGCATGTTATACATTGTTACCGCAGACAATTAGCATGTAATACATTATACGTGTAGGATTAGCATGTTATAAATTTTTACCGCAGACAGTTAACATGTAATTCAATATACCGTGTAGGATTGTTATACATTGTTACTGTGTAGAATTAGCATGTGATACATTATACTGTGTAGGATTAGCATGTTATACATTGTTACCGCAGAGAATTAGCATGTAATACATTATACCGTGTAGGATTAGCATGTTATATAATGTAACCATAGAGCATTAGCATGTTATACATTGTTACCATGTAGGATTGGCATGTAATACATTATTACCATGTGGCATTAGCATGTTATACATTGTTACAGAGAGCATTAGCATGTAATACACTGTTACCTTGTAGGATTACCATGTGGCATTAGCATGTTATACATTGTTACAGAGAGCATTAGCATGTTATACATTGTTGCTGTGTAGCATTAGCAGGTTATACATTGTTACCTTGTAGGATTAGCAGGTTATACATTGTTACCTTGTAGAATTAGCATGATATACATTTTTACTGTGTAGTATTAGCATGTTATACATTATTACTGTGTAATATTAGCATGTTATACATTATTACTGTGTAGTATTAGCATGTTATACATTGTTGTTGTGTAGTATTAGCAGTTTATACATTGTTGCTGTGTAGCATTAGCATGTTATACATTATTACTGTGTAATATTAGCATGTTATACATTATTACTGTGTAGTATTAGCATGTTATACATTGTTGCTGTGTAGCATTAGCATGTTATATATTGTTGCTGAGTAGCATTAGCAGGTTATACATTTTTACTGTGTAGGATTAGCATGTTATACATTGTTGCCTTGTAGGATTAGCATGTTATATATTGTTGCTGAGTAGCATTAGCATGTTATACATTGTTACTGTGTAGGATTAGCATGTTATACATTGTTGCTGTGTAGGATTAGCATGTTATACATTGTTACCTTGTAGGATTAGCATGTTATACATTGTTGTTGTGTAGGATTAGCATGTTATACATAGTTGCTGAGTAGTATTAGCATGTTATACATTGTTACTGTGTAGCATAATAATAATAATAATAATAATAATAATAATTATAATGTATAGTGCAATATTAGCATGTAATACATTATTGCTCTTTATTTAATATACTTTATAGCGTAACATTAGCATATAATATATTATTGCATTTTATATAATAAACTTTTACATTGTAACATTAGAATTTAAGACATTGTTGCATATTATGTTATACAATTTTCAAGCATGATATTGTTGTATTGTATATACAATAATACACTTTCATAGTGTAACATTAACATGTAATACAGTGCATTATTATGTAAAATTACCACGTAATGTATTGTTACATTGTATATATTACACATTTACAGTGTAACATCAGCATGTTACACATTGTGCTATTTATATTGTATACTTCTATAGTTTAACATTAGCATGTAATACATTGGTGCATTGTATATAGTGCACTGTTATAGAGTAACATTAGCATGAATTATATTGTTGCATTTATATTATATGCTTTTAAAGTATAACATTTGCATGTAAGCCATTGTTGCATTGTATATAATACCCTTCATTCTGTAGTATAACATTAGCATGCAATACAGTGTTGCATTTGTATATAATACCTTTCTGTAGTGTAACATTAGGATGTAATACATTGTTGCATTTTATACTGTATACTTTTATAGTAGAACATTGTTGCATTGCATATAATACTATTTTATAGTGTAACATTGTTTTATTGTATATCATACTGTTTTATAGTGTATATACTATTATAGTGTAACATTAACAAGTAATAAATTATTGCAATGTGTATAATACACAGTTATAGTGTAACATTAGCATGTAATACATAGTTTCATTGTATATAATACATTTTTATAGTGTAACAATAGCATGTAATACATTGTTGCATTGTATATAATACCTTTCTGTAGTGTAACATTAGGATGAAATACATTGTTGCATTTTATACTGTACACTTTTATAGTGTAACATTGTTGCATTGTATATAAAACTATTTTATAGTGTAACATTGTTTTATTGTATATAATACTGTTTTATAGTGTAACATTGTTGCATTGCATATAATACTATTTTATAGTGTAACATTGCTTTAGTGTTAGGGATATAGAAGCACCTCCAGCACTTTTCCTTTTGGAAGAGGTCTAATGGGGTCACTCTGGGTTTCCGGCTATTGCAGTAGTAGTTTAGGAGTAAGTATTAAGGTGCAACATACCAGCACTCTTTTCCCTCCTATGTGTGTGACAGTCCCCTCATGTCTACATTGTTGCCAGAGACGTGATTGGTGGATTCTTCCCTTTTGCAATGGAATAGGGGGTCTGGTAAGTGGAGAACTTTGAGAGGACATGAGTTCCCGTCATGGCAACGGTGAGATTATGAAAGGTTACTATGGTAACTGTGGTGTAATTAAGGTCTGCTCAGAATCCATCCGCTGCTTGCCTGCACTTTATCTGGGTGTTGGGAGAAAAGAAATGGAAAAGCAGCAATTTGCAGACCTCTTCCCATTCTGAGAGGCAGCGCTGCCTAATTATCTCTTCTCTCCCTATCTAGGAAAGGCATAATGAGGTGAGAGGTGAGCATGGAGCAGGTGCACCCCTGAGGTTATCTGCTTGTGACCATCTCTGGGCTACGGATCCTTATAACGCTAATAAAAATAGTAAGAGAAAACCGGGAGTTATTTTCCTACGTAAATATGTCACTTAACCTTTATTTAGCTTTCCCTGTGTCTACTCCACATGTTGAGGGAAGAAAACTTCTTGCAAACAAAACTCACGGAAGCTGATCCAGAGTTTTTGTGAAAGCGTCACGCTAAAGTGTTATACGTCCGTTCTGCGCATCTCTGGGCAGGGTGTAGTGAAAAAGGGCATTATAAACACGATATAGATATGCGCAGAAGCTGCGATGTGTCGTGCTGAAGCCAATACAAGTTTCTATGTTTCTCATTTCGTTTTATTTATATTTTTATTATTTACAGTCATATAATAGCCCTAAAAAATGTAAATATATAGGGCAGGAATCAGACACATGGAGATCTAGCAGTCTGCACGGAAGAGGGGAGTGGATTCCCCCGTAACTACCCTCTCTGTTACGCTAATAACCTACTACTGCCCACACTGTAAAATTACCAAGCGGGTGGAATTTCCCTGCGCACTGGCCAAATAGTAGCACAGGCCCGCGAGGACCCGTCCATGTGACGTCACACCTTGGAATGTCAGGGAGGAATCCTATAGGCAAATCACCCGATAGGCAAATCTACCGCATTTGGGCTGCATGATGTGATTTAACGCAAATAACTGCCCCAAGTCCTATGGCCTGCCAATCAATGCTATGATCCATAGCTTTACTCGGGATGGGCGGACTTGATGATGTATGGATAGGCAGGGGCGTATAGTCTACGTGAATAGCGTAAAAAAAGTTACTACGCAGTTTAAACGTACCTAAAAATACGCATGGAAGACGGAGATCAAACGGATCTCTGAATACGGACCCATGTCATTAAGCCCTGTCTCCACGCTACCCTCTCCTTCTCCTTTCTGAGAAAGAAGAAGAAGAATTATAAAGGCAGCAACTATGGTTTTACATTGTGAAAGCACTCAATATACAGATGTGACCACATACACCTTCATACTACATGGCGCTTCTTTCACAACATGGAGATTAAAGCTAATTCTAGACTGGTAAATAAAGCATTAAAGTCTATTTCATACACACAGTGGGAGCTTCCAATCTGAAACCTGTATTACTCACTGCCCAGAAGCTCTCACTATGTGTATGAATGGGTGCCATCAGCTCCATTGATCATGCTCAGCAGGAGTCCTGATTACAACTAGATGGTGAGTAAACAGACTTTAATTGTTCTCAAAATATCTCTATTACTTTTCCCAGAGGGTGGGTCCACTATACATAACACTTCACACCATGTATGTCAGGCTTTTCCCATTTGTTGAAAGGTGTATCTGGTCACATCTGTATGCACAGGCTGAAAACAGAGAAGAAGAGGAAGAGGGAGACTTTGAAAACAGAGCTCAGAGGTGCCTTCCAAAACATCTCTTTTTATTTCATTAGCATACATTTTTAATGGAAGTCAAAAGAAACAAACCAACCGAGGCATAAGCAATTGTTCTATGACTATAATTAATGCTGAATAAATCTTTTTTTTTTTTCTAAGATTGCTGCTTTAAGCTTTAATTTTTTATAACGAAAAGTCCTTTCTCTCCCAAGTCACCTTGCGATATCACACTAATTAACTATTCTCAGCAGCAAACATCTGTACTTAATCTGTACTATATAAAATGTCACAGGCAGTAAAATGTCGAGGAAAATGCAGTCATTTGGGCAATTATTAGCATTTTGGGAAAAAAGAAAGCATTTATTAATTGTGCACAAAAAATATCTAATATGTTATTTCTTTCCACATACTTGACTTATGAGTTACATTAACCTCCGTGGACCAGAACCACATTTGTGTACATTAGGCCACTTACACACGCAAAGTGCGTAAAAGTGGCCTGATTGGACTGGAGGGCACATGTGCCCTCCAGATGTTACGCTAGTGTAACGATCGTACAGAGCTTTGTTCCATATGAGCCCATTTCCTAGGAAAGGGGCTGTGCTTCTCCTCTGCCCGCTAAAGTGGGCGGGGCTAAGCATGCTAATTGTACAGTGTGGGAGGGGGCTCCCACACTTGTGAGGATCAGCGGTTTTACAGACTGCTGACCTGCACAGTTTACTGAAGGCAGGCTTATGTGTAAGCTCCGTTGAACGGACGGGGTCTGGATCCGGCCCCATACAGTATTATTATACTGTTTTAGCAGCATGCCTGAATGGAATTATTGCGTCAATAAGTTGTATTTTGTCAGTTTGACATTTTCAGTCACTGAAACCCTGTTACATATTACACCCGTGTAAGGCGAATTCTGTTGTCAGAGTGGAAATTCAATAATAAGCTGTAATTTGAATTGCAAATCCAGATAGAGGCATTCAAAGATATCCAGAAGTGTATTGTAATATTACATGACAATTATAACGAGACAACTATATACAGAGATTTTTTATGACTTGACTAATACTTTTGGAACTCTTATTAAGTTAGCACCTCTCCCCTACCCCTCCTAAATTATGACAGTGAGTGATGAAAGAACATCAAGGAGCCAATCGGATCAATAAAAAGTGAGGTTAGTAGTGTATATAGAGAGCGTTGTGAGTCCCCAATGCAAAGGCTCGCATTGCAAATTAGGGACAAATCTGTTTTTCGGCTGTCCCTATTTCGAATGCGAGTCAGAATATTTTTTCTGATTCGCATACTCACCTTAGGGTTAGGTTGCATGGGGGAGACTTAGAGTTAGGCTGCGGGGGGAAACTTAGAGTTAGGCAGCGTGGGTGGAGACTTAGGGTTAGGCTGCGGGTGGGGGGAGACTTAGGGTTTGGGTTAGTGAGCGGGTTGGGGGAAACTCACCTTTCGGAGCACCATGGCATAAGGAATCGATATCCCAGCCAGTGAGCAGGTTGGGGGAAACTCACCTTTCGGAGCACCGTGTTCGGTGCATCAGGGATCGATTGCTATGCCTCATCAAGACAAAAGCAATAAATATTCCAGGCAGTTCGGGGATTGGCTGGGAGCAAAATAGGGCCATTCGCTACGGGTAAACACACTCATAGAGAACATGCAAAGGTTGATTCCTATGCAAAAGTTGCTTAGGAAATAAAAATGTAAAATACAATTTAATGTAAGAGCATGTATTGTCCATTACACCCTGTCCAGGCTGCCGAGCCATCCCCATTTTACATGAGGACCACTCTTAAATTTTAAGGTTGCGTCCAATGATGATAACTCCATGCAGGAAGAGTGGCCACCTTTCACCTGTGCAGAGATCCGGTTCAGAATCCCAGCTGTCGTCTTGTTCGGAGCTGTGAGCGCCGTGGAATCAGGAATCTGGTTTTCATCCACTATTATTATTATTCTCTAAACGATGTAGAGTTTAGCATCAGCCTAATGCATATAACGTATATAATGTAAAACAGGGGAAACGACATCCTAGGATGAGAATTGCGCTGCGTGCTTTACGACACTGACCTTGTGAGCCGCAATCAGCTATTGGGCATTTAACAGGACGTGTCTCTGCCGCGCCAGTTAAGCTTAATGAAACGTCTTCATGCGTTCAATAAGCTGATCAACTTTATCGACTGTCATTTTTACATCATTTAGCTTGTCATTACTGTAGATCACAGGCTTCGATTGTAATTCAGATATATATCTGGAATTCAATAAGAGATTCAAGACATCCTGGAAACAGCGGAGAAAGCACGACCAGTAAATGATAATATTATGGGGTAAATTTAGTGTAGGAGAAAATCATTTCTTTGATGTGTGTCCGTAGCCAATTCTTTCTTTCTTTCTTTCTTTCTTTCTTTCTTTCTTTCTTTCTTTCTTTCTTTCTTTCTTTCGTATGTAATAGGAAAGTGTCAGCTAAAATCTGATTGGTTGCTATACCGCAGCTTAACCCTAAGTCTCCTCTTCTACAATCAAAACCTGTTAGAGGGCTGGGAAGTTCACCCATCTTAGGCCCAGCATTAGCACTGCATCTACCATGTCTTGCTAGAAACTTATTTTGTGCTAACGGCTTAAGTATCACCAAAGTAATCTGTCACAGTCATTCTGACAGGGAAGGGATTCAGGCAAGGTGTAGACAATTAAGTTAGAGACCTGGCATTATCTCTACCAAGATCACAGGGCACAAGTGTTTCTCTTCCTCTATTGCGCTGGTGCCGGTAGTAGGACACCTGTCGAGTTGTATACAGTTTGCGTTGATGGATTTAGCCGGAGACTATTGAGTCAGCTTAGATCTAGTTAATGCACAATATAAACGTATCATGGTAAAACTTCTACAGAACAGCAACATATCAGACTGATTTAGAGTTCTGAGTCACAAACAAGAAGGTTAAACAAATTGGTGGTTGCTCAAATTACGGCCAAGGGGAGTGCCAAGGGGAGTGCATAGTAAATAAGCGAGCGTAAGTACGCTACGCTAGGAAACGTAATTGAAATGTCTCTAAAATAAAATGCAGAAACATTAGTTGCACACATTTTCAAATAGGTGATAATCCAACAGCCACTTTCAAGGCATTTCAAATGTGGTAATCCTATCTCTATACAGTGATAGTCCCTACAGTTGCGCTCATGGAAAATTCTGCCATATATGGCGGGCCCACCTGCTGAGAAACGTTCAATAGGGCTTCAGAAATCATTAAAACATATTTACTTACCAATGAGCAGCTACCAGCTTCCTGCAGAGATCAGGAAATGGATCTGACTTCAGCCATTCATTGTCCTACAGAAACAATGTATGACTTATCCTGTGAATTCAATGGGTGATGTCAGCTCCATTGTCAGATCTCTGCAGGAAGCCTGTGCCTCCTAAAAGGTAAATAAACAAAGTTTTAATGATTTACTAATGGGCCGTAATCTAGCTTTCCCATTATGTCACGAAATGAGCATCTTAGATGGGAAAGTAGTATAAGAGTACCACTGTATATTGAATCCTATATCATGTGTTTTGAAATTGAGAGCTTACACACCGAAAGCTTCCCTTAAAGCATCCAAAATAGCAGCTGCGGAACAACAACCCTTATCAGCTGCGGATCAGCTTCGAAATAAAGGTACACAAAATAAGGGTTGCTCAAATCAATTTATAGGTTAATATAGACAGGTACAAGAAAGGCCGGGGTAATTTACACAGAACACTGAACAAAGGAAAGAAAATAACCCATAAACATGGTAATCTGCCATTCTATCTGTAAAATAGAGTGCAGAAATATTACTTACACACATTTGCAAATATATCTTAAGCCGCAAACGAGAAGGTTCACAATTGCACAGAAGCTATAAACCATCATGTTTACAGTCTATAGATTTTGGTATCACAAAGGCTTTACTGTATGGAGTTCTGGGAACAGAACACAATATAATATAAGGTTCATCTTTTGTATTGTCTGACTGAAATATTCAATAAGCCGATGGTTTAACACACAGTGCTTTGAAGATCCTCTATACCAGTGTTTTGTGTTAAGTTCACAGTTTAGCTTCAGGATAACATATTGTCCTATTCCAGCTATGATGTTGACCATAATATGATATTTATTAAAGACTACATATAACACTCATTATGTGGATATACCAAGGTGTCTTTCATCTCTGCATATAAATCAGATTTACATTTACTTTTATTATTTTTATTTTTTTATGTTTCGATCAATGAAAACTCATTGTATTATTCATCAAAGTGTTTCTTTTGTTTGTCAAGTTTCCTTTTTTTTCACAATTTATAGTCTGTAGTTCGAATATAAAAAAAAAAAGAGAGAGATAAAAAAAAAACATTAAAGAGAGCCCTCAAGCCAAGTGAGATCGTTTTCATAAATTTGAATTTTTAAGATCTACGACTGAATTCCCAAATCCCCAGAATAGCTGACTGGTTGTATGTGATCGTTTCTCTGGATTTTTTTTTTATATATATATTTCTCCAAAAACTAATAAATTAAAATAAACAAACTTTGAAAGTATTGCAAACATATAAAACAGGCATCCATTTTGTTATCTGAATCATTCATGGTCAGAATCCAGCCAATAAAAATCCCTTTGGTTCTTAGTGATGACACTCATTTGTAGTAAAGTGATTAGATGAATATTAGTTGAGTCAAAAAACACAGTTGAGCTTAATTAAACGGCTCCCAAAAATAGGGAAAATACTGCCACACATGGCATAAAATCACATGCATGGCAGGCCCACCTGCTCGGAAAGTTAAATTGGGCTTCAGAAGTCAGTAAAACTTTGTTTACTTGGCAGCAACTGGCTTCCTGCAGAGATCAGACAATGGAGCTGATGTCACCCATGCAATGTCCTACATAGAGAGTCTATCATTATGTGAATTGAATGGGTGACGTCTAATCTTTGCAGTAAATGGAAAGTAAACAAAGTTTTAAGGATTTACTAATGGCCTACATTCTAGCTTCCCCACCATGTCGCAAAATAAGCACCATAGCATGGAAAGCTGTATCTGGTCTACAGTGTATCTTATCATCCTTTATTATAAAATGTCAGGGGACAATGGTCAGTAGAACAATTTTAACATGCTTGGGATAAATATAAAGGTATCCTAAATTGTAAACCAAATTGAGGGTAAATAGGGTCTAGGGTCAGTATAGTTTTGAATAAACAAATGGGCAGACTAGATGGGCCATGTGGCTCTTATCTGCCGTCACTTTCTATGTTTCTAATATGGGCCGATGCTTCTTAGGTGTGTAACTTAAAGTAAAAAAGTAGTTAAGGACCTACTGCATTTGGTATGTAGTATTTTAGGTAAAAAGAAGCGGTGTAATGCTGCCTTTTTGTAAAAATGGGAGGGGGAAGGTATTTAGATTAGCCGGGGAGGGCGGAGTGGAGAGGCAATGTCTGTGCGGATCCAAGCTATACATGTTTACTTCCTCTAGCCTTTCTTGGTATGATTTGTTACAAAGGACAAAGGACATAAGGTACCTAAAAAGGGAGGCGGGATGGGGGCAAGACAGGTGAGTTAGGAGCGGGTCTATCCGGGTCTTAGAATACGGTCCATGATATTTTATGTTATTTGTAGGTCCCTATGCAAGATAAGGTGTTGAAGCCCTCTCCACCCCCCCCAAAAAAAAAGATATGATTTGACTTAGAATTAGACCACATGCATTAATATGGTTAGATATTAAACAGCACCATCAGTCAGCGCTGCACATTAATTATTTTAATTGTCATTAGACATTTAAACCAAGCATGTGACTTGCCTCTCCAACTGTTGTGAGACTACAGGTCCCAGTATGCTCTGCCAGCTATAAGCTCTAACCGTTCTAGCCCAAGAGTAGAACCCGTGACCCTGGCTCTGTCATATCCAATGAGAGTTCATATAAATAACTCTGGCAGCAATAAAAGTCTCGTAGAATGCACAGAAGGTAACCAGAGCTGAAGTCATTTATATAGTACAAATCGTGGGAGGGCACATACAAAACAAAGCTATCATGCAGTAAATAGTTTGATATTAGCTGCCATTTAAGTCTATATTACAGTCATCAACTGCTGCCATACTTATCTATAGATCACACTACAGGATAGACAGCAAGTGCTCGGCAGCAGAGAACTGACGTGTTTAACTACAATGCAAAGTCGAAGAGCAAGAAACCTGATCCGTGTTCATTGAGTTTAAGCAATAAAAGACAATGTGTATCACTTACTCTTGACAGCAGGTACACTTGATGTATATGCGAGGAGGGGGCCATTCATCAGGGCCGCCTGGGAATAGATACACAACACCAGAACAATTAATGGCAGTGCACAGGATTCCCGAGATTGTGCTATTACAAGGATATTGTATGTGCAAACACGAAGCAATCAGAGGAAACATGTATCACAGTACACGGGAAGAGAAATAAATCAGTGCTTTAGGGAACAAACAAAGCTCCCTACACCATAGGATGTGATGTGCTCCTTATTCTTTATGTTCTTTCTCTGCTACTGCACCTTCTGCCTCTTGTGCTGCACCCACAGGCTGCTCTGTTTCCTGGCTCCCATTCTCCTATACATAGAACTTATTTACCTCCGTTACTAATTGTTATTCTTGCTTATTCTCCTGTTATATTCTACCAGCTTAATCCTATGCACTGATTCCTGGTGTTCTCCCTCTACTACTGCACCTTCTGCCTCTTGTGCTGCACCCACAGGCTGCTTCCCCAGATCAGTTTTCATAGAATTTCTTTACCTCAGTTACTGCCTGCTGTGCTTCCTCACTCTCCTGTATTGGCTAATAGCTTAATCCTAGGTACAGATTCCTGATGTACTCCCTCTACCACTGCACCTTCTGCCTCTTGTGCTTCATCTACAGGCTGCTTCCTCAGCTCAATCTCCTGGCTCCCAATCTCTTACACATAGCATTTCTTTACCTCAGTTACTGCCTGCTGTGCTTCCTCACTCTTCTGTATTAACTAATAGCTTAATCGTAGATTCCTGATGTACTCCCTCTACCACTGCACCTTCTGCCTCATCTGTTGCACCCACAGGCTGCTTCCTTAGTTCAGTTCCCTTACTCCATGCTCCTATACACAGACCATCTATACCTCACTTATTGCTTGTTTATCTACCTCACAGTCTTGCAATACCCTATAAGCTTTCCTGAGAGTCAGGACTGTCATCGGGGGACGGAGACGGACAGTCGGGACTACTGTTCCAGGCCTGGAGCTGATGGGCCCGCTATCATTAGTGGGCCAAGACACAGGGAAGAATTTCCCTGCACCCGGCCAGCTGTTAATGCAGGTCCGTGGCGGCGGTGCCATATGACATCACCGATGATGTCACACAGGAAGCGTGGCCCCATGGATGTGTCTACTTCTGACGGTAGCCCTGCCTAGAGTCACCCTCACATTCCTGTTCCTTGGGATATAGGACAACGTCTTTATGATGAAGTCCCTGTACCCAATAATTTGCAAGTCAGCTCAATTTTATCTGAAGCAACAAAAGCTAGTTGGGCAGAGAAACATATGTTTTCAGTGCCATTTATCCTTCTCTTTCTAACCACTTCTATCTATCTGTTAAAACATATTTAATATAATGTCACATTCTGGGGTTTGCTCAGTAATGTCAGAGTTTGGGTCAGAGAGACCTATCAGAACTGATGGTGTTAGGAGTGATTGGCTGTCCTGCAATGCCAACAAGCGTCATTTTTATCCTATTTGTCATCATTTTTCATGGACAATCAGCTATTAAGATTTAATAAACGAAAAACCAAACCCAGACCTCTCTAGCTCGTAAAGAATTCCAACAATAGACCCCCATAAATTAAGACCTCCACACAGTCCTCAATACGGTTACAGTTCAAAAGTGTGAATAGTACAGAGAGCGATTCGCACAGCCTCTTTGTACCATTTGCATAGCTCCGCCCTCTGCCTTAGCTGACATGCCATCTACATCATGGACTGTATTCAGACTTAATAACGTTATCCAACTTACGCATGCTATGTGCGTAAGTTGGCATTTTTGCAAACTGTGCATGCGCGCAGTAGATGTTATGCATCGGATCTCAGTGCGCACAGAGTTGATTCCCGCACGCGCAAAACTCCGATTGACAGGGCGCGACAACACTCCGCACATGTGAGAATATGCAATGTGGGTGGGGGGAGGCATTTAAATTGTACAGTATGGGCTGGGTTAGACACTTACGCATGTCCGACCACTATGGCCGCACAACGATACGCACAGAGAAGTTAAGATAGGGCTATGATCGTGGGAGTCAGCCAAATTCCGTAAGGGAGAGGAGAGTGTCACGGGAGGGCAAAAATGCCAAAAATTAGCAAAAATGTGTTCAATTTCCAATCCTAGGGCTGGATCCAGACTTAAGAAGGAGCATGAAAATAAGAGAGGAAGTTACTCCTGGGCTAAACCATGTTGATTGCAGGGGAGTCATATTTCAGCTGTTGCAAATAGTATTAGAGTTAATAGGTGATGTTTCCTATCCCAAGTCTAAATAACAGTGTGATAGTAAAGCTGGTCAGTATCTGTGTGCAGTAAGCAATTCAAAGATATATCCCTGCATGCAAAGAATACAACTAACTTGACTCCCCCTGAAATCAACATGGTTTAGCTCAGGAGTAACTTTCCTCTCTTATTTTTAATGTCTGAATCAGGCCTAGGTGTTTACTTAATTGCCTGATATTATTATTTTTATTTATTTTTTCAAATCTGTTTGGATAAAACTTGATTGACTTAATACCCTTTTTGTCTCCTGTAAAAGCTGTGCATCCTACAGTACTGTATGTGATATTTTCTTCCCAGCCTGGCACAGTCCCATTGTGGGGTATACAAGTCATTCGGCGTTGGCGCCAGTAATTTTCTGTAAGACTGCTCTCCGAGATTCCGTCAGTCACATTTATGTGAACGGCTCCGGAGGGAGCTCCTACAGGGTACAGTGTGCTTAATGCTCTAACATTTTAGAGACAAATCTAATGAGGTTACTGCATTGGTGCCCTATAAAACAGATTCACAGTTATCAAGCACCATTCATTAGCTTACTCCAGGATAACCAATACAGACTGGTGAGGTCGTTAAGGGTAAATGAAGTCTATGAAGACGGGCAACGGGCCAAAGAATATATATATATATGGATATTATTTACTGGTAGCTTGATGTCGTTTCCAGAACTCTTAATAGTTACATCTCTTTGTCACGGACAACTTCTAGGTCAATGGGTAGACGAATGTCCCATCAAATGCAAAATGAATACTTTTTGTATCGGGTCCATAATTACGAAATGCGGTAGTTTTTTGCGCTATGTGGGCTGGATTCACAGGTAAGACCGCGAGGGCACTTACACAAGCCCCTTGCCTAAGTCCCCTTGCATGTTACATCGTAAATCGTGCGTCAGATGTTATGCAATGGATCTTCATGAGGACGTGGGGTGGCCCTAGGTTTTGCGGTTGGTGCGGTGTAGGTGCGGGGCCCTAGACAGCCGCCTATACCGCCTATTTCATTGACCTCCTCTGGTGAGGACGGAACTCTGTCCCGCACTCATGAAGATCCGTCCGAAGGGGCTGAGTTTTCCTTCCACATGCCATGCTAATAAGATATAGGGGGCGGTGTTTCGCAGATCCATACGTTAAACTTAAAGTTGGTACATCAGAGGATAGCGACAGTGGGAATTCACTCCCTTCTTCTGTGTGTATTTACAGACCCCCCCCGCACGTACGGAAAGCGCGCAGGGGTCTGAATCCGGTCCTGTGTGCGTAACACATTCGCATTTCAAGACAGCGCAGGCTTCCGGAACGGACCTGGAGCCTATGGCGGTGCAGGACGACCCGTCAAGTGTGCAGGGTGTATGCATGATGGGAAGACGTTTAGGCACAGGTTCCATTTTCCGTAGGCTGGCGTGTAACAATTGAGGTAGAGTGCTGCACTCGGAATTCTGTACCTGCGACAGGAGAGGTCACCCCTCACATATACGGAACTCGCAATCTGCTAACGGATTCAAGAGGAGGCGCAATAAGCTTTTGCAGCCTTCTTTTTGCCAGCACCAACTGAATAGGCGTTAACTCTTTTTTTTGTACGTTGGGAACTTATTCCCTCCCCCCTAAGTGCGCTCCACATTTTTAACCTTTAATCTCACTTTAAAACTCTTAATTGACCCAGGAGTCGAGCTGGAGCTCACGAGCAAACAAAATAAAGCCAATATATCACAATATGTTCCAAAATGTCCCACAGTGCACAAAAAGGTTTCTCTTACGCAGCATAAAATAATAATCATAGCCTGTCACGCTGGCATGGCCGAATTTACAGCCAGATAAGTACAATGCACTGGAACAACTGGTTTACAGGACTTTAGAGTGCAGCACTTATTAAAAAGAAATGAAATTCAGTAGTTAAAAGTTTAGCTGGAAGTCACATTAAGGTCACCGGTTCTGTGACTTTACCTAATTGATTATAAAAGTTCAGTTACCAAGCGGCGATTGCGGATTTGTAATATTACAGGGCTGTTCTTGCACATACGCACCAGAGGCCGTATTCAGAGAACCGTTTTTGCATGGCGTTCCGTGCGTATTTTTAGGATTGGATCAACTGCGCATACGTAGTAACTAAATATACTTAACCTACGTTGATTTTACGCATGGAAGTCCATTAGGCACGGTCTTGTGAATCGCACTTGGGAACATACGTATGGAGGGGTGTGATTGTAATCCGTCAGGAGAAAGATACATGAAAGTTGGTGGGAGGAGGCATTTAGATGAGCATTTGAGGGCGCGTTTAGTTAGATTCGCACGTACGTGGTTATAATACGCATGGAAAATCCAACTAAAAGATCAGAGCGCTTGAGGGACTCGTAAGTCTCCAGCAACCCGTCCGTGTGAGGGGAGCGTCATGGGTGTGGCCTTGCACCGGCCGTGTGTATAATTGCGAACCTTTCGCAGATCTCTGAATTCGGCCCCAGATGTCTGTTATAGGGGAACACAATGCTGCAAAGGGGAGAATAAGGGTTGGATCAAATTCCGCTCACTTGCATTAAGCATTCTCCCGATCTGTCAAGAGAGGACTCTTCTTGCAGTATGGATTGGCTGTTTGCCGACATCGCCCCTTCAGTCGTATTTAATGATGTGAATGGGTTTATGCGTTACTGATGTATTTCTATGATACTGGTGGCCAAAATGGCTATGAATATTGGTTACACCCATTTTGTACATGTACAGCCCATATGGTGAAGGTATTATATGGGCTGAGGACAGAGTTGTAACGTCTTCATGTTTATACCACCTCTTTTACATCTCCATACCACAAGTTCTACATTTCCACACCTCCAACTCTACCTCTACATCGCCATCTTGCCACTTCTGCATCTCCACACCACCGTATCGACAACTCCATACCACCTATTCATCTCCCACCTCTTCTATATTTACATACCACCACCTCTACATCTCCATACTTCCACATTTCCATACCACAACTTCTAGACCTTAATAGCATCACTTCCACTTATCCATACCACTACTTCAACATCTTCATTCTGCCACTTCTACATCTCCATACCACCAATTCTACATCTCCAACTCACGACATCTACCTCTCCATATCTCTTCATCTATATTTGTGTACCATTTAAACATCTTCATACCACCACTTCTAAATTTCCATACCACCACTTCTACATCTCCAAAACACCACTTCTACATCTCCATTCCACCACTTTTAAATTTTCATGCAACCACTTCTACATCTCTACATCACCACTTCTACATCTCCATACCACCACTTTTATATTTTCATACCATCACTTCTACATCTCCATACCACCACTTCTACATCTCCGTATTATCACTTCTACATCTCCATACCACCACTTTTATATCTTCATACCACCACTTCTACATCTCCATATCATAACTTCTACATCTCCATATCATCACTTCTACATCTCCATATCATCACTTCTACATCTCCATATCATCACTTCTACATGTTACCTTTCCATGACTTTTCTAGCCTTCACCTGCAGTCACCAACTCTTTCCTGCTTAATTATCATATGATAGCTTGTAACGTGTATAATACCTGCTGATATAGTACGTTATAACAGATAAGTGTCTCCTTATATGAATAAATATATAGTTTTAACGTACGACTGAGATATTTGCAACCAGTTTGATGTTTAGCGGCTTTCCGATGGATGAACAACAGCTTTAAACAAAACCAAAAGATGGCTGTTGCAAAATAGCCTACTGAAATGAACGTGGCACACTTCAATGTGTATATAAAGCAACAATATACTCATTCTTTATATCTATACCATTAAAAAAAAAACACACTCATCTAAACAAGATAGGTCTCTGCAATGTGTGATTCAGCATCTGGTCATAACATCGTGGGCATTACAGGGTTAAGGAATGAGTTATCCAAGTAACTGTCGATGGTGAGGCTCGTGCCAAGATTTTTTTTGCGTTATTCCATTTTTCTGCTGTGCTGGTACTTGTGCGCCATGCAACCGATAGAGAAGATCTCTCAAGAGATCCATTTGTCAACAAGAATCATCATCCCCCAGCAACAGAACCCGAGAATCGGATTAGCAGGTAGGGGCTGCTGCGCTGTTCAAAAATGACAGATTAGCCGAGGAGGAGTCAGTGTTTTCTGCTAATGTCAAACGTCGGTTCGGCGTAATTGCTGACCTCTGCTGAGGCCCTCATAAAATGCAGTTAAGTGGTGCCCACCGTGTAGCGAGAACCTTGGCAAGCTAGAAGAGGAAGGGAATAAAAGAAACCTACATGACTGCAAACTACATTCTGTATAACAGAGATCCCTGGTTCTCATTTGACAGGCACATACCCCTGGGTATAGCCCACTGCAAAATATCTCCATCCATCTTCCTGACTTTCTGCTTAACAACACAGTAACCTCATCCAAACTTAATACCCTTCAGTAGGAGAGGTAAAAGCGCAGGAAAGCGGACAGAGAGAGGGTAAAAAAAACCTTAAATGCAAACAGATGGGTGGTGAGTGTCTTGTGTATCATAGACTGAGCGGCACTCAGATGTCGACCGGCGAAGCAGATGTGACTTCCTGATGGATTCCTTTCTTGGCGTTGATTGGGGCAGTATATTTGGTTTAGAGGTGGCTCATTTGCTATCATAGATTTGCTTGGATGGCACGCTGCATCATGGTGTGAAGAGGAACGTGTCTGCTTAACGGTGTTCTAGAAAACACATAAATGTCATTCTACTTAGTAACAGGATGCTGGCCATATCACCCCCTCTAGGGACCGAACACATGGCCATATCACCCCTCTAGTGACCGAACACATGACTATCTCATCCATCTAGTGACCGAACACATGACTATATCATGCTTCTAGTGACAGGACACTGACTATATAACACCCTAGGGTCATCAGTCCTCCATGATGACAGTACACATGGCCATATCACCTCTCTAGTTACAATTCTCTGGTCATATAACCCCTCTAGTGACAGGACACATGACCATATCCCCTCTCCAGTGTTAGGACACATGGCCATAACCCCCTCTAGTGACAAGACACATGGCCATATTCCCTCTCCAGTAACAGGACACATGACCATATCCCCCCCCCTTCTAGTGACAGGTCACATGACCATATCTCCTCTCCAGTGACAGGACACATGGCCATATAACCCTTATAGGGGCAAAACACATGACCATATCCCCTCTAGTTGCAATACACTGGTCATATAACCCCTCTAGTGACAGGTCACATGATCATATCCCCTCTCCAGTGACAGGACACATGGCCATATAACCCTTATAGTGGCAAAACACATGACCATATCCCCTCTTGTTGCAATACACTGGTCATATAACCCCTCCAGTGATAGGACACATGACCATATCCCCTCGCCAGTGAGAGTACACGTGGCCATATCCCCTCTCCAGTGATAGGACACATGGCCATATCCCCTCTCCAGTGATAGGACACACATGGCCATATCACTTCTATAGTTACATTACACTGGACATATAACCCCTCTAGTAACTAAAATAAAATAAAGACAAATAAATAGTTCTTCCTCTGATTCATGAAGCGAGGTTCAGTCTCTCTTACATGTACTGTAAAGCATAAAAATATTTTTGTATATTTGCGACCGTTCTTAGCTCCTCACAGTAAAAGCTGCAGCCGCCTCATTCTCTTGTGATTGTGATTAGTCATAAAATATAAACAGTTCAAACATAGTTCACGGTGTCAGCCATTTGTGAGAGAACATAACTTTATTTTTTATTATTTTTTCTCAGAATTGCTGCATAATTGAAAGCTACTTACACTGACTTAGCCTGAAAAATATAAATAAAAGAGCTGCACATAATGTTTTCAGAGGCACTAAATAAAGCCTGGGACGGATAGATGCGGGGAAATGCCATAGACAAGGTGTGCAGTGTCTAAGCAGCTATTAAATGTATTGTGTCCCAAAGAATCATATGGCCATAAGTAATGTAGCCAGTTATTACCTCTCCATTACATTCATTCATTGGTCTGGCAGATGCCAAATTATATCCCCTCTCCTGCTATAAGAAAAGAACAAAGACACTTCCTAGTGTTCAGATCATTATAAAGAAAAGAATCGCTAGATAGATAGATAGATAGATAGATAGATAGATAGATAGATAGATAGATAGATAGATAGATCTGATCCTAAAAATACTCATGGAACTCCCCTAGAAAACGGATCTCTGCTGTTGGGCAAAGACTCACAGAGGTGCCTATAAATGTTATGCCTGTCAACAAGATTAAGGCAGAGAGAGGTTGTGCTAATATTCTCTGTTCAGTTTTAGCTTCTGCGTGCAGCCTGGCAGGACTGTTCTAGCTGACCATACTAAGATGAGTGATCTGAAATTATAACTTAATTGTACAGTTTCAAGTACTATATGTATTGTACATACTGTATTACTTGGTGTAAGCCATTTTAAGCCTTCCTCTCACTGCAGTGAAGGAGGCTTACAGTCTCTTCCACTTGGTAGCATAGTTTTATAAAAGTGCCCCCTGCTGACTGTAAAGCATTATTGAAGCCTCTTTACACGTTTCACAATAATGATGGGCCTGATTCACACAGTCAGCCGGATCCAAGGTGCAAGGTGCGTAATTGGCCTGTTTTGAAAGGAGGGCGCATGCTTATGTTACGCTGGGGTTACGATAGTAAGTAACCCTAGCATAACCCTAGCGTTGCAAAAAACAATAGTTCTGTATGCCCCATTTGCATACAAATGGGCTGTGCTTCCCCTCTGCCCGCTAAAGTGGGCGGGGGGAAGCATGCAGAATGTACAGTGTGGGAGAGGGCTCCCTTAATTTTGTGGATCAGCGGTTGTATAGACCACTGATCCGCACAATTGCATTGATGTTGCCTTATGGAAGTGTAAGCTACCATAAACCATGCACGAGAGAGGGGAGTGGCAGGGGGTGTCCACTCCCCTCTCTCTCTTGGACGTAGAGACCCCGCACATACGGAGAGCATGTGGGGGTCTGTATCCAACCCTTAGTGCAGAATTTCCTAAAATGATCTACTATGCAGGCGTAGTAGGTCATTTCCGCAATCTATGTACCAGTTAGATACGTAGATTTACTCTGTGTGGTCCACACGGAGTAGTTTAGTCAGAAGGAGGCGTGCTGATGGGGGTTAGGGATTTAGGTTAGCCAGGGAGGGAAGGGTGAGGGTTTCTCTATGCATATTTTCCTTCTTAAGAAGGAAAATATGCACGGTTACTTAATGAAGCCCTTTGGCAGGGCTGTATCTATGGGTCCAGCGCCCCTGGCAAAGTAAGGGATGGGCACCCGGGTACGGGTACTCTCATCATGTGCCTGCAGCCCCCCCAGTACTCTCATCATTAACCTCCAGCCCCCAGTACCTTACCTAGCCACAGTCTGACTCCATACCAGCGCTACACTAGGCCACACTATCTCTTAGCAAACAAATTGAGGAAGTTGGTGACCTTGTTAGTTGTGGATCCGGCCCCTGGGCGTTGGGAAGGTAAATTTGTCTCCATAATGTGAGCTAAACCTCGACTATATATGTTTGTCCCCAGACAAATATAGAGAAATCTGTTCACCAGTTGCAAACAGCGGAGGCAGTAATCGTGTGGGTTGAACCTGCATTGACAACAAATTAATTCCATAGCAACCAGATGTCACAAGCTTTCACAAAATGAATATTTGTTAGTGGCAGAAAACTCGGGACCTTGGGCCTGATCCAGACTTAATAACGACAGCTAATTTACGCTTGCTGCATGTGTAAACCGGGCTGTGAGAACACACTGCGTATGCACGCGGCAGACGTTACGCCACGTAACTCTAAACGTACGTACCAGCCACGTATCAAAAGCGTAACTATGAACGAGGGGGCGTGACAGACATACGACACCCGTAATTACGCTTTGGAGGCAGGGTGAGGCGTTTAAATCGTACAGTTAGGGCGTGCTTAGACACTTAGGTACGTGAAGCCATTACGTACGCCAGTAGTTACGCTTTGAAAAGTTGAGGTAGGGTTTAGGAAGCGTAAAACGGCCAAAGCACGTATGAGCGAGGGGAACGCCTAGAAAATACGCTATGTGATGAAACGTAATGGGAGCATAGCTCTGGGTCTGGGCCTATGGGCTGGATCCAGACTTAAGTAAGTGCTTGAAATGAGTTACTCCTGGGCTAAACCATGTTGATTGCAGGGGAGTCATATTTCATCTGTTGTAAACAGTACTAGTGTTGAGAGGTGAAATTTATTATCCCAAGTCTAAATAACAGTGTGATAGTAAAGCTGGTCAGTATCTGTGTGCAGTAAGCAATTCAAAGATATATCCCTGCATGCAAAGAATACAATTACCTTGACTCCCCCTGCAATCAACATGGTTTAGCCCAGGAGTAACTAAGTTCAAGCACTTACTTCAGTCTGGATCTGGCCCTATGTGCCTACATGATATGCAAAGTGGTACTTGACTTGATGTCATAGGGTCAGATTTAAGTAAGTCAGGGGACTTACGCAAGTCTCTTGTGTGAGTCCCCCGATAAGTAACATCGGCGCATTGCGAGAGTCAGATGCTGCGCTACCGTAACTTCTATCGTACAGAACTCAGTTGCGTACGTTAGAAGATCCGAGCCATTCCCTTACTTCTGCATGCCCATACAGGTGGGGATAGGCATGCTAGTGAAGGGTCAGGGGTGGCGAACAGCAGCCCGGACATCCATGCGGGGAAGAAAAGGTAGTGTTCTGGACATGAGAGAGGGGTGTGACAGGGGCATGTACTGCCCTCTTCCGTGCGGACTTCCAGCCATACAGAAAGCGTCCGTGGAGGGTCTTGTCCAATCCGTAATGGGTAACTGGCACTACTCAAAAATAGGTTGAGAACCACTGGACTTATACAATATATACAATAAATACAATAACTACAATATATATGAAAAACATTTTACTAAGATAGAAAGTAAAAGGCATTTAATTATGTATAATAAAAAAAAACAAGGGAATGCACCGGATCCAGACCTCCGTAACACAGCTTATTTTGCGAGCTATTTGCGTAAATCAGCTGTTAAGAACACACTGCACATGCCCACGCACGGAATGTTGGATGTACGGAAATTGGGAAATGGGACGGGCCAGTCCTCCGTGTGTACTATATACGGATGGTGGGCTGGCCAACATATATAAATCATACAGTAAAGCTGGGTTTAGCCCTTGCATACCATGCTCTTGTCCATACCGTTAAAATGTATGCATGGACAGGGTTCTGGACATGTACGTGAGTATCCACTGATATACGGAACTTACTAGAAGCCAAACACTCAGTATTCCTAAATAGGCTCCTAACTTTCTCCATAACTGGTCATAATAAATGCACTGACATACTGACAGTGGTATAATACATTTAGTGTTGGAAACAGGCAATGGCATGTTCCACAATCACCAAACCCTTCCCAAATTTTCCACCTCGCTCCTGACACCACTGACAGAAGGATCGAACTGTACCTATTGCAAAAAATACAAAAAAAAGTCCCTCTGTTAAAAGGAATTATTTGAGAGCCCCATTTTTAAAAGTTAGAAATGTCAATAGACTTGGAGCCTAGATTTGGTTGTCCAGTTCCAGATATTTCCACAAACTCTATTTTCTATCAGTACAGGTGATATACAACAAGCAAAGCTGACTGGCAAGTGCTAAAGTTCTCTATAAGAGGGCTTTCTACAAAGACAGATTCACTTTTCCTTAAGTGGTTATGGCCAAGCAACTAATTCCCCAAGTCCTTGATGTCAGCGAGTGGCTTTCCAGAGAACTGTCAGAAGACTCTGGCACTGGGGAACGAGATGCAGGAAACACACACATTAAGGTCACACTTGCTGCCATCAAAGCTCTTCAAAAATCGGATGCAAAAAAGCACTTAAAAGCTCCTTAAACTGTTGCTCGTAAGCCAACAAGTAACTTCACGCCAAGTCAAGGAAAGGCTTGTTTCACATATGGCTGACAACGGCTGGGGAACCATCAAAACCGATAAAATGTGTGTTAAAAGAAAACGTTCTCGTAGTGTGAAATGGTAGAATGAAAGGCGAGAGGACGCAGGAATAAATGGTGACAGTAGCAAAAGTTTTTAGAAGTGTTTAACTTGACATATAGGGATTTCGTCATCTTGCTGACGAATGAAAGGGAACAGTTTGGAGAAACATGTGAAGTGGACGAAAGACAATCTATTATATAACCGATTCAAGTGGTTGTCGCAACAATGAAATGCCAGATTGACAATCTCCACCCGTAAACCCCAATCTGGTTCTAAAACGCTCTGAGAGCAGACCACATGTTTAGGGGCTAGAAGAGGGGTGATCAAGCTCAATACTCCTGATCTACCAATGATCTATGTCTTTCAGGTCTCTTTCTTGGAGCATAAGGTGGTAGTAATTATTCTCACTTGGGATTTTCTGAGGAGATCTGGAAAAGATGGACCTTTAGTAGATCATAAGGGTAAAAATTTGGCCAACCCAGGGCTAGAAGGTCAACGTCAGGGCCTCACCAATATTTCGCTATGGGTTTCAACATTGCACGTTACATTTCATCTTCATTATGAGATTAAACAATACGTTTAATGGGAGAGTGTAATAATGTATCAGCAGACATCTTACATGGTATACCTTTCACAGAGAAACAGCTGAAGCCCCCAGGTGACGGTTGTAAAAGACACATGAGGCCCTAAGGCCTTTACTCATTTAGAGACTCATTGAACTGCAGTGTTGGGGCCCTGGGCACAGCTGTTATACTTCTCAGTGCGCAGAGAAATCAGGAGGTAGGTGAGTATTGGTAGGCCCTCTCTCTAGGGACAAAAACCCATGACGAAAACCCAGCCGCCCC
>WWET01001117.1:237110-250020 GCA_011038615.1 Limnodynastes dumerilii | reverse complement strand
ACGATCGGGCGTTGCCGTAGCGACACCGGGCAACATCTGCCCGGCGCATGTGCAGATCGGTTTTTCAGGTCTGGATCAGGCCCATAGTTACTATGCTATGATTATATGGCATTGCCCTATTGTCTCTTCTAAATAAAGACCTCTATTGGCCTTACAGGTGTACATTGGGTAAGGCTGGAAAGAGGCGACCGGAAGGACAGGTGACTTACACATGCTGGATGCGTTATATGTCTGTTCCATTCATAACGCGCATGCGCAGTACTGGTTTCTATACGAGGGGTGGGCCAGAGTCTATGTTTAGTTTGTATGCATGGTGGATGTGGCTTCCTATTTAAATTATACAGTAAGAGCTGGGTTTAGCCCTTACGTACGATTGTCTTGTCTGCATGTTTACACTTCCATGTAAAGGGATAAGGTATATATAAGCATCCAGCATTCCAGCGTGATTGGGGGAAGGGCCCACGAACTTAGGAGCTAGTGGATGTTCGGAAACCCCCCCCCTCCCCATACGCCCTCACTACACTCCTAATTCAGTATCCGGCCCCAGGTGGTTAAATAAAGGAAGGGGGGGTACATCGACAGAGCCTGAATCTAGACCTTTTCACATACTTATCCAGCAAAACATCTCCCTCGTTTTATTCTCTTTACAACGTTGTATCAGAAATATTTCCCCGGGGAGAGATCCTTTATGTGAAGTGTAGAGTCCCATTGCATTACTTGGAGCACCAAACAGTGAAAAACTAATATTGTGCAAGGTATGTGTCTATGCTTCAATGCACAGTTAGATATCTGGCATTAAAAGCCAGTGTTTGCAATTAGACAGCCTTAGTGTGGAGAGGAAGCGGGCTTGGAATCCGGAGCCATAAATTGCAGTGCTCTACCACAGTGAGTTATCCCTTAGGAGAGCTTCTGTGCTCAGGGCCGTACTAACTTAATTCTTTGTTTTACAGCTGTTGTGCAGAAAATTATATTGGATTTTAACAAAGGCCTTGTAGTATTGGCTTCACATTTTACAGTGTGGCAGACAGCTGTAATATTCCTGACCATTTATATACATGGAAGGGAAGGAGAAGAGCCAGTATTGGCACTTTATGAATCCGACCCTTTGGCAATAACACACTAACACAGCAAATATCAGATGAGATGGTTTGAAAGACTTTACGTCATTACCAGATCTTTCTCTGTTTTCTAAATGTGTCTTTCCTCCTTCGGACACCTTTAATCTATTATTTGTCAGAACCATTCTGTCTTTATGAATTAATGCTGTGGTCATCACAGAGTCGTTTATTTCATCCAGGTTGGATGGTAGTGAGGGACCCTTAGATACACCGGATCAGCTACGTCTTGCACAGCAGTTCCGTGTTGTATCCAAGGAGAGCGAAAATAAACATCATTCACTGTTATATATAGGAGACTGGAAATGTTCTTCCACACAAAGAAGACAGAAAATACAGAAAAACACGTATAATTTCCTGCACACAATAAAAAGAACATTGTGTAGTCAGTGAATTATTTACTGTCATTACTAACCGTACACTTTCTTAGCAACGGTAATGCCACCCAATTCAGCCGACATGACGCAACAACTTACCAAGGAAATGGGAATGAAATGATTGCTTAAACTGTGATCTACACAAAATAAAAATGCATAAAAACCACAAAAATAAAAATAAAGATAATGGGCCAGATCCAGGACAACGCTTGTGAGCGAATTTACACGTGGCGGAGACGTAAAATCGCGTTTTTGTAAGAACTGCGCATACGCATCATAGAAAATATGCTCCGTAACTTAGAGTAAATGTCAACGTATGGGCCATTCACGTATGTGTCACGTGTGGGCATGCCAATTTTACGTGAGTCCAAAATACGTCTGAAATACGTTATGTAGGCGGGGATTTGTATTTAAAGTGTACAGTATGGGCGTGCTTAGCTGCGTAAATACGTGTTGCCCATACGTACGTGAGTGGATCATGTCGGTTATGTTGCCAAAATTTAAGGTAGGGTTTGGAAAGCGTATCTTGGTCAAAATACGTACATTCAATGGGTGTGACAAGGGGAGTGTATAAAAGGCAGGCACACGTAAATACGCTACGCGAGGAAACGTATTGCAAACGTAGTTCTGGATCTACCCCAATGTTTTATTCTACTTAATATAGAAGATGGTTACCATTTTATAAAAACCAATGGTACCGTTATTTATTGTTCTCATGATTAAACCCATGTAGCTAAAAATAAAGAAGAAATAATACACTGCTCGTTCCAATGGCGTACATGGAGAAAGTACCTTGAAAGAAGTTCAGGACGCGACAGTGAGACAGATATGAGAACTGTTATGAAGCTTTTCACTGTAATGCCTAATTTTAAATGAGGTCAAGCAAGCAATATCTGTGTAAGGGCAGAAGTTTTGGTGACATCACCTGAATCCATGATCATGTCCTTATGTCCTTGTGTCTAAAGAGAATGATTCTCAGAAGATACATCCCGTGAATATAAACCAGACCTTGGAAGACCAGTGTCTGGACATAAGAATTATCAGCAGACATTTCGTCTTCATTGTCTGAGGTCACAGTCCTTTCGTAGACTAGATCATATGAGAAATATGCAATAAGCATGCGAGGAGAGGAGAATACAGATGGAGTTGCCACCAAAGGCAGGTCTTCTGTATGATGATGTGGAAAGAATATGCAGCCATTTACACCAAGTAAAAGGACATGAGGAGACGATGGAAGAGCTCTAGATACCAATGGAAAGGTCAAGGGTATGGGGCAAGGGTCTGGGCTTGTAACATGTAACACCAAAAGAGAGAAGTGCACTGGCTTCCTTATACAAAGACTTATGTCTCCTCTAGACACGATCACTGTGTACTATAGGATAAAGTCAACAACAAGTACTGGAATAAGCAATCTGGTGAACTTGATAAACTCCAAAGTCAATTAAGATCCCAACTAGAGTTTGGTTGCAGAGCCATATACAGCAATATCCTTACCATATCGTAGAATGCCAGTTCCATAAACAGTCAATCCCAGACCTGGCTGGCTCCTTTGCTGACCACACAGTGCTCCGGGAACAGAGATGGAAACAGCAATGGTTGGATCCAGATCTTCATTATTCATGCAAATGTTTCAGAGAGAAGGGTCACATTATCCAGACATTGGGATGGAAACGTGTTCTGATCAGTCAGGAATCCCATTAAAACATAGATTTTGGGGTTAAAAAATGGGAAGTCTTGTCCAGCCCCAGGTTATAACACGGGGGTCATGTTGGGTAGAGAAAGAGACATGAGGAAAATGATGTAGATTGTTGTAACCTCCCAGTTACTCTACTCAAATGGATAATACCCCTGGACCTCATCCGTATGTATTCATACACTACTGTCTATATATTAGAGTTTTTCCAAAACACTTAAAGCCTGCTCGTAATCGTATCAAATAGGAGAAGCGCAATGGTGCTAGCATTGCTAGCATTTGGACAATGAGAAGGGCAGATGGTGTGGAGCTTGTATCTTCTCCCCATGTTTGGTGCGTGTCCTTCATAATATGGTGACATTGAGCCAGATCCTCAACTCCGGCCCTCAGGGGACTTACGCAAGTCATTTGTGTAAGTCCCCTGTCTGGGCACATCTGCGCATGTGCACGCCAGATGTTCCCTCTGCGTAAAGTACTAACGTACGTAACTTCGATGAAGGGGAAGACCCTTTATTCACGATGGCTGTATCCCCGCCATATGGGCGGGGATAGCCATGTAAATGAGGGTTCAGGGCGGGGGAAGACTTAGCCGTAACACGTAAGTATCCAGATTTCCTACCCACAGCGAGGAGTGAAGGGGGCGTGTACTTCCCGCTACATGCGCATGCCTACAGACTCCCACACATACGTAAAGCATTTAGGGGCCATTGAGGTAGATACAGAACTCTGCTTACAATACGTTTATTCGCGTAGCATATTTACGCGTGCGTACCTTCAAAACACTCCCCTTGTCACACCCCTTGAATGTACGTATTTTGTCCGAGATCCGCTTTCCAAACCCTACCTTAACTTTTGGCCACATAACCGCAGTGATCCGCACACGTACGTATGGGCAACACGTATTTACGCAGCTAAGCACGCCCATACTGTACACTTTAAATACAAACCCCGCCTACATAGCGTATTTCAGACGTATTTTAGACTCACGAAAAATTGGCACACCCACACGTAAGGATTTACGTGACACATACGTGAATGGTCCATACGTTCACATTTACGCTACATTACGGAGCGTATTTTCTATGGTGCGCATGCGCAGTACTTACCAAAACGCGATTTTACGTCTCCACCACGCGTAAATTCGCTCACAAGCGTTGTTCTGGATCTGGCCCATTATAAGTAAATTATAAAAACATATTTCTTCTTTTTTTCTCTGTATGCCACATTAATGTATGAATTATTTTAATTGCTAAAATAGAGATAGCAGTGGGTGCAGGGCTGGCCATAAAACAACATTAATAGCCAACTTAACGGTTATGATATTATGCTCTTCTTGAAGACAAATCATACGTTTTCCACAATGGAACAGGGAGCCTCTGTAATTCAGGACCTCTCAGAGGTTACTTTTTGCATAGTCTGTTCTGAACATGTTTTCCTAGGGATGACTTGTGGGTGATATAGTCATTGGTTTCTCCATAGGGTTTATTCTGACAAATACAAGAGACCTGGGAGTCATTTGTGAGTTTAAGGTAGGCAAGCAATGTAACAAAGCATAGAGAAAAACAAATCAGATGCTTGGTTGTATAGGTAGAGGAATTAGAAGCAGAAAGAGAGAAGTAATGATGCCCCTTTATAGGTCATTGGTGCGGCCTCATCTGGAATACTGTGTTCAGTTCTGGAGGCCATATCTCCAGAAGGACATAAATACATTAGAGACTGTGCAAAGAAGAGCAACTAAAGTGGTCCATGGCCTTTGTAACAAATCATACCAAGAAAGACTAGAGGGACTAAACATGTATAGCTTGGAGCAGAGAAGGGAGAGGGGGGATATGATAGCAGCTTTCACATATATCAAGGGTTGTGACCGGCTAGAGGAGGGGGCATTTTTCAAATTAAGAGGTGTAATTAAACTTGAGGACTTGTGTAGGTTCAGAGGGATTGTGCAGAAAAAATTTGCTGAAACGTTTTTTTTTTTATTTTTTCATGTGCGATTCACAATTCCATGCCTACTGGGCTTCCGTGCGTAAAATCAACGTAGATTGCGTAAATTTGGTTACTACGCATGCGCAGTTCATCCAATCCTAAAAATACGCCCGGGACTTCCCGCAAAAACGGTTCTCTGAATACGGCCCTAAAACAGTAGAACAGGTTAAACATGCTTGGGATAAATATAAGGATATCCAAAATCTCAAACTAAATTGAGGGTAAATAGGGTCTAGGGTCAGTATACTTTTATATAAACAACTGGGCAGACTGGATGGGCCATGTGGCTCTTATCTGCCGTCACTTTCTATGTTTCTACTTTCCATGGGATCTTTATGCATTTTGCATTCTCCTCACTAACTTAACAACTGGTTAAAGTCTGACTACTGATGTCTAATGAAATAGCCTAATCGTAGGCCAACAAGCTCCTGGAATTAATGTTGCATTATATTACTTAGACTGAAGTATAAATAATGCAGTAGATACATTATTATGTTCTCCGGTGGAATTGTGTTATCTAAAGCGAGATGAAAAAAAAACTATAACAATAAAACAAAAGTCTATGAATGGTGTTCTGATTCCAAGTGTCACCATTTACATGTATAACTGTGCATACAATCGTGCATTACAGCTGTGGTGCTAAGTTATTTTAGACCTGGGTGGAAAGCTGTTAGGGGAGGGAAGCAGATTACTCTTAAGCAGACTTTACTCTCCAAACCCTATCGATTATGTGCTGTCCGACTGTGTGTTTTTGACAGGAATCCCTGATTAATCAATTGATCAATTGATCCCAGCATATCGGCATTGAAGATTGAGGCTCATTTGGGACAGAGATTATTTTAACAGTTAATTACAGCACATGTTTGGGGAATTGTGGGTGGATTCAATACATGTGACAAGTCCAATCTTCACTTAATATATAATTAACTGGAAAGAGATTCCCTGTAACCTTCGTTTTTTGTTAATGAATCCTCGAGAATGCTTATGGTCTTAATTCTAGCAATGAGCAAGTTTTCTGTCATTCCATAATAGTCTTCTCTTATCACCCCTTAAAAGAGCATTTTTTTTCCTTTTAACATTATTAATTTGAACCTTTACATGAGGGGAACATGGACAATGGACCGGACCCCCCAAACACACACGAGTTTTACATACGTGTGGGGGAGGGGGGTTTAAATACGCACCAGAGACGGGAGTGAACGCCCCCTGTCAATGACCTCACTCGTTCGTTTCAGCCTTAAGTCACACTTGCGAATTAGCGGTCCGTCCGATTGCTGATCTGCAAGTAAGTGGGTGATAACACCCACACTGCGCAATTTACATGCTTCCCCCACCCACTTTAGGGTGCGGAGGGGAAGCACGGCGCCTTCTTAATTACAATCATAAGGAACGAAGGACTCGATTCACAGTTAAGAAGCTGGTGCTATTTCTGTGCGTGTTTTTAACTTGGTTTAGCCCAGGAGTAACTCATTTCAAGCACTTACTTAAGTCTGGATCCAGCTCCTATGTTAGTAAAACTAATGTAACATCTGGCGGGTTCAAGCCAGGGGCAGAACTACCATTGGTGCAGTGGCATTGGGGCCCATGTTGATACAAGGGCCCACAGGCATCATCACCGCACCACCGGAGCTCCCCACTGGGTTACCTGGGATAGTATCAGATCAAAGCATATTTTTTGCACCTGGGCCCACAACCCGCTAGTTCCGCCTCTGGTTCAAGCGCCCTCCGGTCAAAACAGCCCCCAAACGTACGGACCTGTGGATCCGGCCTCTGCAAAATTTATATCAATTATTTTTGGAATTAAGAGACTAGTAACTAATTAGTCCCATGAAAGTGAAAGCTTGGTAAGTAGATTTCCAGGATGGATAGAGCCCACTTGGTGTCTCTGATTGAACTATTTGGTTTATTCCTAAAGAAAGCCAATATCCCAAGATATTCTCATTTGTTATAATCCAAAAACAAGACTGAGGTAGGACCAGGGTTGCCGACTCTCCTGGAATATCCGGGAGACTCCTGAAATTTGGGCACTTCTCCCACAAGTCACAACTCACTGACATTTTAGTAATCCCTAGAGTTACTAGGAATGGGCGGGACAAGATGATGTCATCAAGCCCCGCCCACCCCTGGAACACTAGAGATTACAGTAGTGACTGACAGGGGCGGAGCTTAATGACTCGATTCTTCCCTCTGGCCCTGGGTAGGACAGAATACAGTCTGGGTGTCTTCATGTGCATCACAAGTCAGGATGAGGGTGTGCACCAAAGAATGTGTGTTTATACAGTAAATTGGTTTAAACTCTGTCTACTGATCTGATTGGACCGTGCTCCTGATTAATCATTAGACACAGACTACAAACTGCACATTAGACAATTAGCAGCTGAATAGAAACAGGGGAATGGGTGTAATGAGTTATGGTTTATGAGAATGATAACAATTTTATTTAAAACAGTTTAAAACACATAAAAAGCTATAATTATTTATCTCAAAATAATAATAGAAAGATAAATTCAATAAGGTAAAGTGCCATATGCATCTATCACCAGTGCATTAATACTCCCAGCATGCACTGCACTACCTATCACTGCATTCATTACCAGTGCATTAATACTCCCAGCATGCACTGCTCTACCTATCAGTGCATCCACCACGAGTGCATTATTACTCCCAGCATGCACTGCACTACCTATCACTGCATCCACCACCTGTGCATTATTACTCACAACATGTACTGCACTACCTATCACTGCATCCACTGCCAGTGCATTATTACTCCCAGCATGCACTGCACTACCTATCATTGCATCCACCACCAGTGCATTATTACTCGCAGCATGCACTGCACTACCTATCATTGCATCCACCACCAGTGCATTATTACTCCCAGCATGCACTGAACTACCTATCACTGCATTCACCACCAGTGCATTATTACTCCCAGCATGCACTGTACTACCCCTCACTGCATCCACCGCCAGTACATTATTACTTCCAGCATGCACTGCACTACCTTTAACTGCATCCACCACCAGTGCATTATTACTCCCAAAATGCACTGCACTACCCCTCACTGCATCCACCTCTAGTGTATTATTACTCCCATCATGCACTGCACTACCCCTTACGACATCCACCACCAGTTCATTATTACTCCTAGCATGCACTGCACTACTACTCACTGAATCCACTACTAGTTCATTATTACTCCCAGCATACACTGCACTACATCCACCACCAGTGTTTTATTACTCCCAGCATGCACTGCACCACCCTTCACTATATCCACCACTAGTGTATTATTACTCCCAGCATGCACTGCACTACACCCACCACTAGTGTATTATTACTTCAAGCATGCACTGCTCTACCCCTCACTGCATCCACCAGTGTATTATTAATCCCAGCATGCACTGCTCTACCCCTCACTGCATCCACCAGCATATTATTAATCCCAGCATGCACTGCACTACCCCTCACTGCATCCACCACCAGTGCATTATTACTCCCAGCATGCACTGAACTACCTATCACTGCATTCACCACCAGTGCATTATTACTCCCAGCATGCACTGAACTACCTATCACTGCATTCACCACCAGTGCATTATTACTCCCAGCATGCACTGAACTACCTATCACTGCATTCACCACCAGTGCATTATTACTCCCAGCATGCACTGAACTACCTATCACTGCATTCACCACCAGTGCATTATTACTCCCAGCATGCACTGAACTACCTATCACTGCATTCACCACCAGTGCATTATTACTCCCAGCATGCACTGAACTACCTATCACTGCATTCACCACCAGTGCATTATTACTCCCAGCATGCACTGAACTACCTATCACTGCATTCACCACCAGTGCATTATTACTCCCAGCATGCACTGAACTACCTATCACTGCATTCACCACCAGTGCATTATTACTCCCAGCATGCACTGAACTACCTATCACTGCATTCACCACCAGTGCATTATTACTCCCAGCATGCACTGAACTACCTATCACTGCATTCACCACCAGTGCATTATTACTCCCAGCATGCACTGAACTACCTATCACTGCATTCACCACCAGTGCATTATTACTCCCAGCATGCACTGAACTACCTATCACTGCATTCACCACCAGTGCATTATTACTCCCAGCATGCACTGCACTACCTATCACTGCATCCACCACCAGTGCATTATTACTCCCAGCATGCACTGCACTACCTATCACTGCATCCACCACCAGTGCATTATTACTCCCAGCATGCACTGCACTACCTATCACTGCATCCACCACCAGTGCATTATTACTCCCAGCATGCACTGCACTACCTATCACTGCATCCACCACCAGTGCATTATTACTCCCAGCATGCACTGCACTACCTATCACTGCATCCACCACCAGTGCATTATTACTCCCAGCATGCACTGCACTACCTATCACTGCATCCACCACCAGTGCATTATTACTCCCAGCATGCACTGCACTACCTATCACTGCATCCACCACCAGTGCATTATTACTCCCAGCATGCACTGCACTACCTATCACTGCATCCACCACCAGTGCATTATTACTCCCAGCATGCACTGCACTACCTATCACTGCATCCACCACCAGTGCATTATTACTCCCAGCATGCACTGCACTACCTATCACTGCATCCACCACCAGTGCATTATTACTCCCAGCATGCACTGCACTACCTATCACTGCATCCACCACCAGTGCATTATTACTCCCAGCATGCACTGCACTACCTATCACTGCATCCACCACCAGTGCATTATTACTCCCAGCATGCACCCTGCAGGCGTCGGTAGCTTCTCTCCGGGATCTCCCGGAGGGAAGCTGCCATAAGTCGGCAACCATGTAATAGATATATAGATGGTAGAAATGAGATGGATATTTTAATAAAAGTTGTCTGTCGGAGTAACATGAACATATTTTACATATTTTATTTTTAAAGAGTTTTTTATGAATCATTGATAAATATTAATAAATGGTATTTTATATTTTCACTAAGTTTAGTTTAGTCAAGTTCCTGCTATCACTATTGGATACTGGGTCTTAAGCTCGGCTTAGTTTGATATTTCATTTGATGCCATGACCCCTCGTCACTATGAGCTGCTATATTACTTCCATTTCTCGCCTCTCTTTCAGCGTTATTTGACCCTTTCCCCAGTCTTCGCTTGGGCAGTTTGTCTCGTGCGGCGGTTAGTTCGGTCATTCCACAGTCTTCGTTGACCGCTCCAGCACAAAAAGAGTGCCGAGCGCCGCTCTTAGATGCCGGCTCTCGCTGACACACAAGAAGTCATTAGCAGAGAGACGGCTTGAAAAATGACTGAGTGCATCCTTTAGGGTCAGGCCGGCTCATCCCTGGGAGACTGTCCTTGTGGCACGCCGGAGCACGGAGAGCTCCTCAACTCTCTAGGCTTTTTATGACAGAGCGTAAATCAGCTCTGTACTTGGCCAAGGTTGAAACCCACAGCGCTGTATGGTAATTAGATTTTCCAAGATTTTTTTTTCTTTTCCCTTCCTCCGGTTTATTTATGTAGCCGTAATTACTTCTCGCTCGCAGTCGGAGTGATTGCTTGTCTTTCACAACCGTTCCTACTCCATTTTCATTTGACATTTCTTTTGCAGCTTAGAATTGTGGGGGGTTTTTCGCTTTACTGATGTGTCTGGCTACGTACAGTCTGCGCACAACTACATCCATAGAACAACGGAAAACGCACTCACATAAATCTTTCAACAAGATTTGCGGATGGAGTGGCCGTAATTGTGTGACCTTCATCATACTTTATTAAATTGATGAAATATCCATTATTTATTTTTACCATGATCGATATTATTTGCGTTTATATAGGAACCAAATAAACTAAAATAAACGAATGAACTAAAATAAATTAGGGACATCCGTGAGGACGCCAACAATTAACTCAGCATGACAACAGGTCTGCACATTGGCAGAAGGGCGGCCATTTTGTGCTTGGTCAAAGACCAGACTGGGCTGCTGCAAAGTGTCACTTCCGGTGGGGTGCAGCTAGACATCACAGCCTGCTTGTCATTTATGCCAGTTGCTGGTACAAAGGGACGGCTTTTGAGAATGATGCAGCCAAAAGCTTAATTTCCTGATTACATTTTAAAAATGTATCGGAACGGTTACCAGTTTGATCGGCTCATTTTTTAAAAGATACCCATTTTGGTTAGTGTTATGCTGTGGGACAGGAAGGGGTTAAGGTTAGGCTCCTGAGTGGGAAGGTTTTGGGTTAGGCTGCGGAACAACGATGGTTACGGTAAAGGGAAGGTTAGGTTGCAGAGGTTGTAGGGTTAAGGTTAGGATAAGGGGGTGAGGGGGGGGGTTTAAGCTGCAAAAAGGGAATGGTTAGGAAAGGGTTAGGGTTAGGCTGTTGGGAATGGAGGGTTAGGGTTAGGATGTTGAGAATGGAGGGTTAGGGTTAGGCTGCAGAAAGGGAATAGTTAGGGTTATGGTTAATCAATTTTACCTTTCAACTTTCAACGTTCAGCTATAAAAGCAAGAAAAGAAGCCACAAATTTGTACCTCGGGTAAATCATATTAGGGCACTATATGCGTGTGTGTGGAGAGGGGGCAGTAAAAGTCAAAGGGCAATATTTATGAAGCTGTGGGTTTGGAAAAGTGAAGCTGTTGCCCATAGCAACCAGTCAGATTTTAGCTGACATTCACTAGTATGTAATAGGAAAGTGAGAGCTAGAATCTGGTTGGTTGTTATAGGCAACATCTCCACTTTCCCAAACCCGCAGTTTAGTAAATCTAGCCCAAAATGTAATAATAGATACTTAGACTTGTACAGGGCATGTCCTAACTCAACTCTAAATTACTTTAGCATTTCAATTTATGTCAAAAAGTATAAAAATAAATAAATGCATAAGTACCTCTTATTGCTTCTAAAATGGAAGAGTGCGGGCATTACCAATAGCAACCAATCAAAGTCCAAAGATCATTTTTTCCAGTGCTTTAAAACATAATGGCTAGACCCTGAGTGGTTGCCATTGGCAACATTTCCACTTTTTTTCTCTTCAGAAGCTCCTTTAAACATATCTCTAAAATTTTCTATAATGCTTGCGGAATCGACAGACACGTGTCTAACGCCATCACATTTATTCTGGGTACGTACCCACTAAGTGGAGTTTTTCTACTGACAGCACATTCGTTTTGCTCAATTACTTTTCTGCCTGGTATAATAAACATTTCATTTTACCTTTATTTTTTGCTGAAGTATAATAGATTATTTTAATCGAGAAATATTCAAGGTAAATTCAAGCATTCCAAATTGTCAATAAAGGTTTGAGTTCATAAACGTTCATTAACCTCACCTCCGTCTGTCCCCATAAATCCCCAGGGGGGTAGATAACGGACTTGTAGGGGAAAAAGACGCTCTCCTTTTCCTTTTTTTTTTTTTGCCTATTTAAATGCCAATCTCTTTGGCACAGCAGCAATAATTATATTAATATTAATTATATTGTCACGGCATTCGATCACTCTTAAAGCTGGTTGATGAGTCTCCCGGAGTATCCCGGAAGAACCTGTAAATCTCCAGCAGCAGGCTTGAGGCCATGATTTCACGCTATTTTACGCTTAATTACGTTATCTATGTACGATTTCTGTACGTAGATTGCGCTTACGCAATCTACGTACAGAAATGGTACGTAGATAGTGTAAATAAGCTACTATACATGAACTTAAGTCACGCCCC
>WWET01001117.1:217388-228069 GCA_011038615.1 Limnodynastes dumerilii | reverse complement strand
TAGATAGATAGATAGATAGATAGATAGATAGATAGATAGATAGATAGATATGAGATAAATAGATAGATAGATAGATAGATAGATAGATAGATAGGTAGATAGGTAGATAGATATTAGATAGATAGATAGATAGATAGATAGATAGATAGATAGATAGATAGATAGATAGATGGAAGTCCCTAAACATGGCCAATTTCCCTCCAAATTCGTATCAACATGGAGAGTTTTTAAAAAGGCTTTGTGGGTGTGGCTATATTATGATGAGATATGGTTGCACATTCTATGGGCGTGTCTATTGCCTTTGAAAAACATTGCAACCTCTCTCTCACCCCAGCTGAGCATTGTCCCACCTAATGTATAAATGTATTTATTTTTTGCATGCTGGAGAATGAATGCATCTGTAAGGTAACATTGGACACAGTGCAGAGTTGTTTTTTGCTCGGTGCTTTGCAGAGAACCCTTGATATTTAAGAATTTGTTCGGTTTTCCTGGACACAAGATGGCCGCCGTGCCCAAGCAGTGCTGCAATTAGCCATTTTACATTACTGGCAAAGAGAGCCGAGGCTGAGGAACACATAAGTATACATTTGTCTAGCATTCGGAAAGAAAAGGCCACATTTCCATAAATCTTAAAGGTCACCAACAAAATGAGTTCAAATCATTGACTCTTTATCTATATTGTTTCAGTTCTCATTTGGCGGCTCGTTCTGAGGTTTGTAATGCCAGATTAGAGCTGCAACGCCATACCGCCATGATGATTGCCGATGTGAACAGAGGAAATTGGATTTAACCCTTGTCAGACAGGAAAGAAGTGGGAAGTGTACACAGCCTCATAACCTCATAAATACTTCTCTAAAAAAACAAAGCAAAGAATGTGATATGGGAATTACCAATACTACTACTACTACTACTACTACTACTTTCTCTTCTTCTTCCTCTTCTTCATCCTCTTCCTCTGCTTCTTCCCCTTCTTCCTCCCCATCTTCTTCTTGTTCTCCTTCTTCTTCTTCTTGTTCTTCTTCTTCCTCCTCTTCTTCCTCTTCCTCTTCTTCAATAATAACAATAATAATAATAATAATAATATAAATAATAAGCTGGAGCCTAAAATTGTAATCACAAAAGGTCCCTGAAAAGCAGTTGACTATGGATCTGCGACCACAAGTATACTATATCTACGCATCGACCACTACTAACCCATCTCCTTACACAAAAGGCCCCTTCGATAGCATGGGCCTACCTTAAGATGAGAGGGGGCTGCATCAATATTCATCCTACCATCAGTAAGTGTGGCGTCGTATAACCACATGTCTCTAGACTGCACTCTATACTACAACCACATAACTCTATAATATAACTGCATGTCTCTAGACTGCACTCTATAATATAACTACATGTGTCTAGACTGCACTCTATAGTATAACTACCAATACTACTACTACTACTTCCTCTTCTTCTTCTTCCTCTTCTTCATCCTCTTCCTCTGCTTCTTCCCCTTCTTCCTCCTCATCTTCTTCTTGTTCTTCTTCCTCTTCTTCTTCTTCTTCAATAATAATAACAATAATAATAATAATAATATAAATAATAAGCTGGAGCCTAAAATTGTAATCACAATAGGTCCCTGAAAAGCAGTTGACTATGGATCTGCGACCACAAGTACACTATATCTACGCATCGACCACTACTAACTCATCTCCTTACACTAAAGGCCCCTTCGATAGCATGGACCTACCTTAAGATGAGAGGGGGCTGCATCAATATTCATCCTACCATCAGTAAGTGTGGCGTCGTATAACCACATGTCTCTAGACTGCATTCTATACTACAACCACATAACTCTATAATATAACTACATGTGTCTAGACTGCACTCTATAATATAACTGCATGTCTCTAGACTGCACTCTATATTATAACAACATGTGTCTAGACTGCACTCTATAATATAACTGCATGTTTTTACACTGCACTGCACTCTATATAAATGAATGTCACTAGACCACTCTATATAACTGCATGTCTCAGACTGCACTCTATATAATATAATTACGTTTCTAGACAGCACTCTATAATATAACTGCATGTCTGGAGACTGCACTCTATATAATATAACCACATGTCTCTATACTGTTCTCTATAATATAACTGTATGTCTCTAGATTGCACTCTTTAATATAACAGCATGTCTCTAGACTGCACTCTAAATATTATAATCGCATGTCTCTAGACTGCACTCTTTATTATAAAAGCATATCTCTAGACTGCACTCTTTAATATAACTGCATGTCTCTAGACTGCACTCTATATATAATATAATTGCATATCTCTAGACTGCACTCTATAATATAACTGCATGACTGTAGACTGCGCTCTATATAATATAACAGCATGTCTCTAGACTGCACTCTGTATAATTTAACAGCATGTCACTAGACTACACTCTATATAACTGCATGTCACTAGACTGCACTCTATTTATCTTCATGTCTCTAGACTGCACTCTATATAATATAATCACATGTCTCTGGACTGCATTCTATATATCTGCATGTCTCTAGACTGCACTCTATATAACTGCATGTCTCTAGACTGCACTCTATATAACTGCATGTCTCTAGACTGCACTCTATATAATATAACTGCATGTCTCTAGACTGCACTCTATATAATATAACTGCATGTCTCTAAACTGCACCCTATAAACTATAACTTCTATAAAGTGTAAGCTTATGGACAGGAACCTCTTACTCACCCACGCAGTCTGTTACCAGCCGGTCATGTTATAATGATTGCTAAAATTGTAAAGACCTGTGTAATCTGATGCTGCTATATATAGTAAAAAAAAACTGCTTATAAATGAATAAATGATAAATCATTGCATGCCTCGGGACTGCACTCTATAGAATATAACTGCATGAATGTAGACTGCACATTTTATAATATAACATCCTGTCTCTAGCATACATTCTATTTAATATAACCGCCTGTCTCTAGAGTGCACTTTATATAATATAACTGTCTGTCTCTAAACTGGACTCTATATAATATAACTGCATGTCTCTGAACTGGACTCTATATAACTGCATGTCTCTGAACTGCACTATGTATAACAGCATATCTTTAGACTGCACTCTATATACCGGTAGTTATAATCGCATGTCTCTAGACTGCACTCTATATAACTCTGGGTTGCTGATTTTTGCGGAGATCCTGGAGGGAAGACATAGATGCCTGCATGGGGGCGGGACTTGCTGACATGATTTATTTAAATCATGCCAAAGGCCCTGCCCTCTGCTCCGCCCCCATGACTTCACTATGTATAATATAATCACACTGCCCCTAGTAACACAAGGAATAGTAGTGTTGCTAGGAAGGGGGTCAGGACTTGAGGCCATGGTTTGCATGAAATCACAGCCTCAAGTCCACTGCATGAGATTTACAGACGCTCCTTAGATACCTGGAGAACTGCTAAATATCAGGAGAATAACCGGCAATCCTGATATAACTGCATGCCACAGAATGCATTCTATATAACAGCATGTCTCTAGACTGCACTATATAATATGATTGCATGTCTCTAGACTGCACTATATATAGTATAATTGCATGTCTGTAGACTGCACTCTATATAATATAACAGCATGTCTCTAGACTGCACTCTAATTTTACAGCATGTCTCTAGACTGCACTTTGTATCATATAATTGCATGTCTCTAAACTGCGCTCTGTATAATATAACGGCATGTCTCTAGACTGCACTCTATATAACAGCATGTCTCTAGACTGCACTCTATATAATATAGTTTCATATCTCTAGACTGCATTCTATATAATATAATCGCATGTCTCTAGACTGCACTTTAATTTTACAGCATGTCTCTAGACTGCACTTTGTATATTATAATTGCATGTCTCTAGACTGCACTCTATATAACAGCATGTCTCTAGACTGCACTCGATATAATATAATTGCATGTCTCTAGACTGCACTCTATATAATATAATCGCATGTCTCTAGACTTCACTCTAATTTTACAGTATGTCTCTAGACTGCACTTTGTATAATATAATCGTATGTCTCTAAACTGCACTCTGTATAATATAACAGCATGCCTTCAGATTGCACTCTATATAACATAATTGCATGTCTCTAGACTGCACTCTATATAACAGCATGTCTCTAGACTGCACTCGATATAATATAATTGCATGTCTCTAGACTGCACTCTATATAATATAATTTCATATCTCTAGACTGCACTCTATATAATATAATCGCATGTCTCTAGACTGCACTCTATATAATATAATTTCATATCTCTAGACTGCACTCTATATAATATAATCGCATGTCTCTAGACTGCACTCTATATAATATAATTTCATATCTCTAGACTGCACTCTATATAATATAATCGCATGTCTCTAGACTGCACTCTATATAATATAATATAATCGCATGTCTCTAGACTGCACTCTATATAATATAATCACATGTCTCTGGACTGTACTCTATATAATATAATCGCATGTCTCTAGACTGCACTCTATATAATATAATATAATCGCATGTCTCTAGACTGCGTTAGAGGTGGGGGGAGGGGGGGGGGGGGTTAATGATGCAATGTATGCAAACTGCGCCATTTAGCCCCACCCCCTGGCTAATACTTTTTTAGCTGTAATAAGGATCTGGACGTGGTTTGATGGTACAAATTGCATAATTAAGTCCCTCCCTGTCCTTAGCAACACTAGTATACTAAGGCAGGGGGGCAGGACTTGAGGCAGTGGTTCCCATGAAACTTCGGGCCTCAAGTCACTTGCGGGAGATTTGCAGGCTCTCCCGGGATACCAGGAAAACTGCCCAAATTTCAGGAGTCTCCCGGACATTCCAGGAGAGTCGACAACCCTGCTCTAGACTGCACTGTATCTGATATCACATGTCTCTAGACTGCACTCTATATAATATAATCGAATGTCTCTAGACTTCACTCTATATAATATAATTGCATGTCTCTAGACTACACTCTTTATAATTGCATGTATCTAGACTGCACTCTATACAATATAATCACATGTCTCTAGACTGCACTCTATATAATATAATCACATGCCTCTAGACTGCACTCTATATAATATAATTGCATGTCTCTAGACTACACTCTTTATAATTGCATGTATCTAGACTGCACTCTATATAATATAATTGCATATCTCTAGACTGCACTCTATATAATATAATTGCATGTCTCTAGACTGCACTCTGTATAATATAACAGCATGTCTCTAGACTGCACTCTATAATATAATATAATATAATCGCATGTCTCTGGACTGTACTCTATATAATCGCATATCTCTAGACTGCACTCTATATAATATAATCGCAAGTCTTAGACTCCACTCTATATAATATAATATAGTCGCATGTCTCTAGACTGCACTCTATATAATATAATATAATTGCATGTCTCTAGACTGCACTCTTTATAATATAATCGCATGTCTCTAGACTGCACTCTATATAATATAATCACATGTCTCTGGACTGTACTCTATATAATATAATCGCATGTCTCTAGACTGCACTCTATATAATATAATCGTATGTCTCTAGACTGCACTCTATATAATATAATCGCATGTCTCTAGACTGCACTCTATAGGTATGCAGTCTCCAGTTAGAAAGTCTGTATTTCGAAAATCTCTATTTCGAACGCTATATTTTAGATTTTTCGCTATTTCGAATATTCAGGTTTTAGAAATGTCCTCATTTTGAAAATTTTACATTTCTACTGATATATTTCGATTCCATAGATATTTAGAATGTTTATATTTCGAATGCGCCCTCATGCGATAGTTTTAAATAGCGCGAAACTTCAATTAATATAATATAATCGCATGTCTCTAGACTGCACTCTATATAATATAATATAATCGCATGTCTCTAGACTGCACTCTATATAATATAATCACGTCTTAGACTGCACTCTATTATATAACTGCATGACTATGGACTGAATTGCACTTTATACATTATAATCACTGTCTTTTTATATTATGCATAGTGTGTATTGTATAGCACTACATATATTACTGTCTGTGTATAGACGGATGTGGTTCGCAGTTGAGAATAGCCCTTTTTAGAAAGGGACGTTTTCGACATCCCATTTGCGGTTTCGGACCGAAATTTCCTGCCCCACAGCAGACAGGTAAACGACGATCCCTATTTCCCCAACCCCAACCTTTATGCTAATCCTCACCCTAACCCTTCCCTTCCATTACCACAACCCTCCCTTCCCCGCAGCCTAACCCTAACCTTAACCTTCCCCTTCTCCCATCCATACGCTCCTTGTAGCCTAACCCTAAAACTACTCTACTGCACTACATCCACTCCCCTGCACTAACCTGTGCAGCCGTTGGGAAGCGGCACAAACCGTTGGGTTGCGGTCGCAGGGAGAACTTCTTAATGGGGTCGTATTCTAAAATTCACACAGCTGACAATTACCCGTTGGCTGGATGTCATTCAAAAGCGGGTGCTCGCAGCGGCGAACGAAACCCATGCGGCTTTGCCTGAGCTGTACTCCAGTGTTTGTTATGTATCTTATCATGTATGACTTGCAGAGCTCTGAATGAATAGAGCAATGTGTGAATAGGTAATGCATATAATTAATAATAATTGCTAGTGTATGGGACTTATTACAGAATATATGGCTGAATGCTTAATGCACAGTGATAAATAGAAGTAACTTCACATCAGTGTATCGTGTTCTATATAACTGCCTGCATAGAAAATATACAGCGCTATTATTAATCCATAGATGATAAAGAAAGCAGTGACCTGTATATAACAGCATCACATGGAATATATGGTACTGTGTATAACTACCTGGCAGAGAATGCATTGTATTATGTATAGCTGCCTGCATACGACATACCTTCACCCAGTTAGTGTATTGTATAGAACAACATTATTTGGAATGTATGACAGAAGTACTATAGGCTGCCAACTGAATGCAATGCCAGGGCCGTAACTAGGGGTAACTAGGGGTGTGCGATAGGGGCGGAACAGGGCGCAAAGCTAAAGGAGGCACCAGTAAGTTAATATTTAAGGTTAAATTGGCTTTTCATTCAGGCCCAGGGGGAACCATTTCTCCTTTTTGCCCCTAGCGCTAAAATTTCTAGTTATGGCTCTGTGCATTGCACTATATATAACTGCATGACACAGAATGCTATGGCACACATTGCACTATATATAAGTGCATGACACAGAATGCTATGGCACACATTGCACTATATATAAGTGCATGACACAGAATGCTATGGCACACATTGCACTATATATAAGTGCATGACACAGAATGCTATGGCACACATTGCACTATATATAAGTGCATGACACAGAATGCTATGGCACACATTGCACTATATATAAGTGCATGACACAGAATGCTATGGCACACATTGCACTATATATAAGTGCATGACACAGAATGCTATGGCACACATTGCACTATATATAAGTGCATGACACAGAATGCTATGGCACACATTGCACTATATATAAGTGCATGACACAGAATGCTATGGCACACATTGCACTATATATAAGTGCATGACACAGAATGCTATGGCACACATTGCACTATATATAAGTGCATGACACAGAATGCTATGGCACACATTGCACTATATATAAGTGCATGACACAGAATGCTATGGCACACATTGCACTATATATAAGTGCATGACACAGAATGCTATGGCACACATTGCACTATATATAAGTGCATGACACAGAATGCTATGGCACACATTGCACTATATATAAGTGCATGACACAGAATGCTATGGCACACATTGCACTATATATAAGTGCATGACACAGAATGCTATGGCACACATTGCACTATATATAAGTGCATGACACAGAATGCTATGGCACACATTGCACTATATATAAGTGCATGACACAGAATGCTATGGCACACATTGCACTATATATAAGTGCATGACACAGAATGCTATGGCACACATTGCACTATATAGCAGTGCACTGTATATAACACAGGATATGGAATGCATTATACTGTATATTACTGCATGACACAGAAAGCAGTGCACTGTATGTAACACAGGATATGGAATGCATTATACTGTATATTACTGCATGACACAGAATGTAGTGCACTGTATATAACACAGGATATGGAATGCATTATATTGTATATTACTGCAAGACACAGAATGCAGTGCACTGTATATATCACAGGATATGGAATGCATTATACTGTATATTACTGCATGACACAGAAAGCAGTGCACTGTATGTATCACAGGATATGGAATGCATTATACTGTATATTACTGCATGACACAGAATGCAGTGCAGTGTGTATATCACAGGACTTGAAATGCATTATTCTCTATATTACTACAAGACACAGAATGCAGTGCACTGTATATAACACAGGATATGGAATGCATTATTCTCTATATTACTGCAAGACACAGAATGTAGTGCACTGTATATAACACAGGATATGGAATGCATTATACTGTATATTACTGCATGACACAGAATGCAGTGCACTGTGTATAACACAGGACTTTAAATGCATTATACTCTATATTACTGCATGACACAGAATGCAGTGCACTGTATATAACACAGGATAAGGAATACATTACACTGTATATTACTGCATGACACAGAATGCAGTGCACTGTGTATAACACAGGACTTGAAATGCATTATACTCTATATTACAGCATGACACAGAATGCAGTGCATTGTATATAACACAGAATATGGAATGCATTATACTGTATATTACTGCATGACACAGAATGCAGTGCACTGTATATACTAAAGAATGCAGTGCACAGTATATAATAGAGGATGTGGAATGCATTATACTGTATGACTCAGAATGCAGTGCACTGTATATAACACAGGATATGGAATGCATTATACTGTATATTACTGCAAGACACAGAATGCAGTGCACTGTATATAACACAGGATATGAAAATTATTATACTGTATATTACTGCATGACAAACAATGCAGTGCACTGCATATAACACAGGATATGGAATGCATTACACTGTATATTACTGCATGACACAGAATGCAGTGTACTGTATATAACACAAGATATGGCGTGCATTATACTGTATATTACTGCATGACACAGAATGCAGTGCACTGTTTATAACACAGGATATGGAATGCATTATACTGTATATCACTGCATGACACAGAATGCAGTGCACTGTAAATAACACAGGATATGGAATGCATTATACTGTATATCACTGCATGACACAGAATGCAGTGCACTGTATATAACACAGGATATGGCATACATTATACTGTATATTACTGCATGACACAGAATGCAGTGCAATGTATATAACACAGGATATGGCGTGCATAGCACTATATATCATTTCATGGCACAGAATAGGTGGTGATTCATATTGCCGATAGGCCCAGGCTACCATTATATGTGCAAACGGACTGGAAAAGTGAACATAAAGCTCTGTGATTGCAGCTTGGTGTGAGCAGCGGCCGTGGTGTTCTTCTATCTGATCCTCACACGTGTAGTGTTTGGCAGTGTAATCGGATCTTAGGATCTAGTGTGTGTTTTATTTATAATGGCAATGAGTGACGGACCATTATTTTTGGGGCCCTGAAGCTTGAACGGTTATGGAGGCTCTTTCGCAACCATATCTACAATAACCTTATTATCATAACCTTAAACTCAATCAATTTGTACTTTGTTAAAAAGAAAAATGGCAAACAAAACAAAAAAGTAGCTTCAGGGCCCCTCCAGGATTAGGGGCCCTGAAGCTTAAGCAGAACAGCCCCCCCCCTCCCTCGTGTTCTATACCATTGCACTACTAGCGATTAAAGTGACTACTTGGCCTAATGATAGCGTCAGACATTGCCAGTGCAGACCGACCTCTGACCTCTTTGTATTAACAGTATTTCCCGGTTGCCCCCATGTCCCTACACCCGCAACTTATCCAACAACTCCTAATTGTCAGCTATAAACCCAGGTTTTCTATCATATAAAAATTATAAAGGGTCCGTATAAATTTGATGAGCGGTCCTCTGTTGTTTTACAGCTATCGATGTTTATTACAATGGCTGAAGCGGCCAAGATCTTTATAAATAAAAGAAAATGACTACAGGGGTCAGACCAGGCCGTCTGCTACCATGTGTGAATATTAAGTCGAGTGTAGTGTAAAGATACTAAAAAGGCATCACCTCTACCTTCGGCTTGCCCTATGCGTCTGGAAACTAGAAGGATAACATACCGCGGAGAAAGAGCCAACGCCATCCCCGTGTGCTCCTGTCCACACAAACTCACGTCTTTTATTCTTGGTAAGTTATTAAAAATGTAGACATCAGTGGCTCCCAGGGTCAATATGTTGTTTTTAAATTTAAACATGAATTTCCATTTCATTGAGCCTTCAGGCCTAATGAGATGTGCTTTGACAGGAGCAGCTAGCTGGAAAAGGCATGATTGAGGTACGAGCCAATGATATTAACGCAAGGCAGAGCCGTGCGCGTCTGATTCGCTGTCCTGGGTCTCCGTCGGGCTATGCAAAGGAGGATTTGTGCTGCAGGCGCTTATGAAAAATGTCAGATACGTTTAACTATCTCTGCGCCTCTC
>WWET01001117.1:151482-177587 GCA_011038615.1 Limnodynastes dumerilii | reverse complement strand
ACATTACATTGAAGGGGATATTAAAAAAAAACTTATAGGATGATAGCACAATTTTTTTATTTTTTTTTTACAAATATATGGACAAGAAATATCAATAATAAAATTCACCTTTTTTATTTTAATTTAATTTTATTTATTTTTCAATTTTTGAAGGCGATAAATATTTATAGAAGGATAGTATAATTTTTAATTACATTTTTTAAATAATGATAGGGACAAGACTTACCAATAGTAATATCCCATTCTTTTTTTTTATTTGTTTGTTTGTTTGTAATATTGAAGGAGAGAAAAATATTTATAAGAAGATAGTCCAAATGCTGTTTTTCCCAAATTATCAATAGTAAAATCCCTTTTTTTGGTGAGAAGAAGCCTGGATTTCCACTCTGCGGAGATCTATATAGTTTCTCATGAAGCAGTTAAGCAGTTAAGAAAGATTTGATACAATCCATTAATAACAATGTAATCCAAATGCCGCAAGAAGAGCGATAACGCGTATATCTGCAATGGCAAGCACGGAAACCTGACGCCAATTCTCAGATTGATATAAATGCGCATTGCCCCGAATCCGTGTAGAGAGACAGACGTAAGAATCTAGATTAATGATAAAATAGAGATGTAAATAGGTTGATGATAACATGGCTGATAGGAATTTATGAGCCACAATGGCCAGAAGTAATCATAAATAGCGCACGGCTTTTACGTATGGCAAATGGTCCCAGACGGATGTGGTTTTCCTCGCTCGTTTTTCTTCTACATATGTGTATAATATTATTGCTCATTAAATCACATAAAAAGTGCTATAGGGACAAAATGTATTTTAAAAAATCAGTTATGCATCATAGCACCCCGACTATATATGCAGCAATATTAGACGGAGGTAATGAGCAATGGGGGAGGGGGGACATAAATACACCAGAGACTGTGCAACTAAAATCATACATGGGTTGTGTTACACAACACACAGTACAAAGAAAGACTAAAGAAACTAAACATGTATAGCTTGGAGCAAAGAAGAGCCAGGGAAGTTGGGGGATATGATAGCAGCTTTCACATGTATCAAGGGGTGCAGCATACCCTCCAACATGACCCATTCCATTAGGTACAATTCAATCTCCTTCTGAGCTTCCAACTGTCACTCACCTGGTTTAAATGAATTAACTGATATTTTAAAAACTATAGGTGCCTTTTTTAACTAAGGGGGTTACCATAGTAACTGACAGTTGGAAACTGAGGAGCAGAGTATTTTGTACCTAATGGAATGGGTCATATTGGAGGGTATGGGTACAGGAAGAGGTGTGCTAGAACATGGCATGAGTATAAAATGGAGGGCGGTAGGTTAAGAGGAAATGTGCCAAAACTTTACTTCACTAAAAGGGTGGTTGCAGGGTTGTAACTAAGGGTGAGCAATAGGGACAGTCGACAAGGGTGCAAAGTCAAGGTGGGGTGGCAGTTAGTTCATTTTTACGGTTAAAATGGTTGCTAATTTAAGGTTCTATTCTTTAGGGTTCATTTTCTTTTCTAGCTAACATTTCTAGCTATTGCCCTCAGTGGTTGATAAGTGGCGTAGCCTCCCATCTGAGAGGGTAGAGGATAACACAGTAGAACAGTGTAAACAAGCTTGGGATAAATATAAGGATATCCTAAATCTTAAATCAAATTGAGAGTAAAATAGGGTCTAGGATCAGTAATGTTTTAATAAATAACTAGGCAGACTGGATGGGTTATGTGGCTCTTATCTGCCGTCACTTTTTATGTTTCTATATAGTATTGGGCTAGCGTCTCATTAAATCTGGAATCCATGTTGGTGAGTTTACGTTTCCCGTATGGGGTAGCCCTCTGTACAGTAAGTATGGGACTTATTACTATTGGCTGGCAGTTCTGAGACACTACACCATAGAAACCGGATACACCATAAACTCTCTCTGCAAATTCTATCCTTTGCTTGTTACCATTTACAAGAGTATGACACTACCACAACTAAAAAGGTGCATAGCCTGTGCCATGCAACATACATAGAAAAACTAGAGGAAGTAACCTGTATAGCTTGGAGCAGAGAAGAGCCAGGGGCTATATAATAGCAGCTTTCACATATATCAAGGGGTGTAACCGGGCAATTGGAGGGGAGGCATTTTTTTTAAGGAAGAAATATATTCGAAGACAAAAAAAATACTTCACTGAAAATGCTCAGACTGTGGACTTTTCTGACCTTGAAAGCTTAAAATTCAGCTGACAGACTGCCCCATTGGAAGGATCCAAGGTAGTGTCATTCCCCCTTCCTTCCCTGAATCATTCCCACATCTATCTATCTCTCTCTCTATACTCTATACCAGTGATGGCTAACCTGTGACACTCCAGGTGTTGTGAAACTACACTTCCCATCATGCTTTGTCAGGTATCCAGATAGATAGATAGATAGATAGATAGATAGATAGATAGATAGATATGAGATAGATAGACAGACAGACAGACAGACAGATAGATAGATAGATAGATAGATAGATAGATAGATAGATAGATATGAGATAGATAGATAGATAGATAGATAGATAGATAGATAGATAGATAGATAGATAGATATGAGATAGATAGACAGACAGACAGACAGACAGATAGATAGATAGATAGATAGATAGATAGATAGATAGATAGATATGAGATAGATAGATAGATAGATAGATAGATAGATAGATAGATAGATAGATAGATAGATATGAGATAGATAGACAGACAGACAGACAGACAGATAGATAGATAGATAGATAGATAGATAGATAGATAGATAGATATGAGATAGATAGATAGATAGATAGATAGATAGATAGATAGATAGATAGATAGATAGATATGAGATAGATAGACAGACAGACAGACAGACAGATAGATAGATAGATAGATAGATAGATAGATAGATAGATAGATATGAGATAGATAGATAGATAGATAGATAGATAGATAGATAGATAGATAGATAGATAGATATGAGATAGATAGACAGACAGACAGACAGACAGATAGATAGATAGATAGATAGATAGATAGATAGATAGATAGATATGAGATAGATAGATAGATAGATAGATAGATAGATAGATAGATAGATAGATAGATAGATATGAGATAGATAGACAGACAGACAGACAGACAGATAGATAGATAGATAGATAGATAGATAGATAGATAGATAGATATGAGATAGATAGATAGATAGATAGATAGATAGATAGATAGATAGATAGATAGATAGATATGAGATAGATAGACAGACAGACAGACAGACAGATAGATAGATAGATAGATAGATAGATAGATAGATAGATAGATATGAGATAGATAGATAGATAGATAGATAGATAGATAGATAGATAGATAGATAGATAGATATGAGATAGATAGACAGACAGACAGACAGACAGATAGATAGATAGATAGATAGATAGATAGATAGATAGATAGATATGAGATAGATAGATAGATAGATAGATAGATAGATAGATAGATAGATAGATAGATAGATATGAGATAGATAGACAGACAGACAGACAGACAGATAGATAGATAGATAGATAGATAGATAGATAGATAGATAGATATGAGATAGATAGATAGATAGATAGATAGATAGATAGATAGATAGATAGATAGATAGATATGAGATAGATAGACAGACAGACAGACAGACAGATAGATAGATAGATAGATAGATAGATAGATAGATAGATAGATATGAGATAGATAGATAGATAGATAGATAGATAGATAGATAGATAGATAGATAGATAGATATGAGATAGATAGACAGACAGACAGACAGACAGATAGATAGATAGATAGATAGATAGATAGATAGATAGATAGATATGAGATAGATAGATAGATAGATAGATAGATAGATAGATAGATAGATAGATAGATAGATATGAGATAGATAGACAGACAGACAGACAGACAGATAGATAGATAGATAGATAGATAGATAGATAGATAGATAGATATGAGATAGATAGATAGATAGATAGATAGATAGATAGATAGATAGATAGATAGATAGATATGAGATAGATAGACAGACAGACAGACAGACAGATAGATAGATAGATAGATAGATAGATAGATAGATAGATAGATATGAGATAGATAGATAGATAGATAGATAGATAGATAGATAGATAGATAGATAGATAGATATGAGATAGATAGACAGACAGACAGACAGACAGATAGATAGATAGATAGATAGATAGATAGATAGATAGATAGATATGAGATAGATAGATAGATAGATAGATAGATAGATAGATAGATAGATAGATAGATAGATATGAGATAGATAGACAGACAGACAGACAGACAGATAGATAGATAGATAGATAGATAGATAGATAGATAGATAGATATGAGATAGATAGATAGATAGATAGATAGATAGATAGATAGATAGATAGATAGATAGATATGAGATAGATAGACAGACAGACAGACAGACAGATAGATAGATAGATAGATAGATAGATAGATAGATAGATAGATATGAGATAGATAGATAGATAGATAGATAGATAGATAGATAGATAGATAGATAGATAGATATGAGATAGATAGACAGACAGACAGACAGACAGATAGATAGATAGATAGATAGATAGATAGATAGATAGATAGATATGAGATAGATAGATAGATAGATAGATAGATAGATAGATAGATAGATAGATAGATAGATATGAGATAGATAGACAGACAGACAGACAGACAGATAGATAGATAGATAGATAGATAGATAGATAGATAGATAGATATGAGATAGATAGATAGATAGATAGATAGATAGATAGATAGATAGATAGATAGATAGATATGAGATAGATAGACAGACAGACAGACAGACAGATAGATAGATAGATAGATAGATAGATAGATAGATAGATAGATATGAGATAGATAGATAGATAGATAGATAGATAGATAGATAGATAGATAGATAGATAGATATGAGATAGATAGACAGACAGACAGACAGACAGATAGATAGATAGATAGATAGATAGATAGATAGATAGATAGATATGAGATAGATAGATAGATAGATAGATAGATAGATAGATAGATAGATAGATAGATAGATATGAGATAGATAGACAGACAGACAGACAGACAGATAGATAGATAGATAGATAGATAGATAGATAGATAGATAGATATGAGATAGATAGATAGATAGATAGATAGATAGATAGATAGATAGATAGATAGATAGATATGAGATAGATAGACAGACAGACAGACAGACAGATAGATAGATAGATAGATAGATAGATAGATAGATAGATAGATATGAGATAGATAGATAGATAGATAGATAGATAGATAGATAGATAGATAGATAGATAGATATGAGATAGATAGACAGACAGACAGACAGACAGATAGATAGATAGATAGATAGATAGATAGATAGATAGATAGATATGAGATAGATAGATAGATAGATAGATAGATAGATAGATAGATAGATAGATAGATAGATATGAGATAGATAGACAGACAGACAGACAGACAGATAGATAGATAGATAGATAGATAGATAGATAGATAGATAGATATGAGATAGATAGATAGATAGATAGATAGATAGATAGATAGATAGATAGATAGATAGATATGAGATAGATAGACAGACAGACAGACAGACAGATAGATAGATAGATAGATAGATAGATAGATAGATAGATAGATATGAGATAGATAGATAGATAGATAGATAGATAGATAGATAGATAGATAGATAGATAGATATGAGATAGATAGACAGACAGACAGACAGACAGATAGATAGATAGATAGATAGATAGATAGATAGATAGATAGATATGAGATAGATAGATAGATAGATAGATAGATAGATAGATAGATAGATAGATAGATAGATATGAGATAGATAGACAGACAGACAGACAGACAGATAGATAGATAGATAGATAGATAGATAGATAGATAGATAGATATGAGATAGATAGATAGATAGATAGATAGATAGATAGATAGATAGATAGATAGATAGATATGAGATAGATAGACAGACAGACAGACAGACAGATAGATAGATAGATAGATAGATAGATAGATAGATAGATAGATATGAGATAGATAGATAGATAGATAGATAGATAGATAGATAGATAGATAGATAGATAGATATGAGATAGATAGACAGACAGACAGACAGACAGATAGATAGATAGATAGATAGATAGATAGATAGATAGATAGATATGAGATAGATAGATAGATAGATAGATAGATAGATAGATAGATAGATAGATAGATAGATATGAGATAGATAGACAGACAGACAGACAGACAGATAGATAGATAGATAGATAGATAGATAGATAGATAGATAGATATGAGATAGATAGATAGATAGATAGATAGATAGATAGATAGATAGATAGATAGATAGATATGAGATAGATAGACAGACAGACAGACAGACAGATAGATAGATAGATAGATAGATAGATAGATAGATAGATAGATATGAGATAGATAGATAGATAGATAGATAGATAGATAGATAGATAGATAGATAGATAGATATGAGATAGATAGACAGACAGACAGACAGACAGATAGATAGATAGATAGATAGATAGATAGATAGATAGATAGATATGAGATAGATAGATAGATAGATAGATAGATAGATAGATAGATAGATAGATAGATAGATATGAGATAGATAGACAGACAGACAGACAGACAGATAGATAGATAGATAGATAGATAGATAGATAGATAGATAGATATGAGATAGATAGATAGATAGATAGATAGATAGATAGATAGATAGATAGATAGATAGATATGAGATAGATAGACAGACAGACAGACAGACAGATAGATAGATAGATAGATAGATAGATAGATAGATAGATAGATATGAGATAGATAGATAGATAGATAGATAGATAGATAGATAGATAGATAGATAGATAGATATGAGATAGATAGACAGACAGACAGACAGACAGATAGATAGATAGATAGATAGATAGATAGATAGATAGATAGATATGAGATAGATAGATAGATAGATAGATAGATAGATAGATAGATAGATAGATAGATAGATATGAGATAGATAGACAGACAGACAGACAGACAGATAGATAGATAGATAGATAGATAGATAGATAGATAGATAGATATGAGATAGATAGATAGATAGATAGATAGATAGATAGATAGATAGATAGATAGATAGATATGAGATAGATAGACAGACAGACAGACAGACAGATAGATAGATAGATAGATAGATAGATAGATAGATAGATAGATATGAGATAGATAGATAGATAGATAGATAGATAGATAGATAGATAGATAGATAGATAGATATGAGATAGATAGACAGACAGACAGACAGACAGATAGATAGATAGATAGATAGATAGATAGATAGATAGATAGATATGAGATAGATAGATAGATAGATAGATAGATAGATAGATAGATAGATAGATAGATAGATATGAGATAGATAGACAGACAGACAGACAGACAGATAGATAGATAGATAGATAGATAGATAGATAGATAGATAGATATGAGATAGATAGATAGATAGATAGATAGATAGATAGATAGATAGATAGATAGATAGATATGAGATAGATAGACAGACAGACAGACAGACAGATAGATAGATAGATAGATAGATAGATAGATAGATAGATAGATATGAGATAGATAGATAGATAGATAGATAGATAGATAGATAGATAGATAGATAGATAGATATGAGATAGATAGACAGACAGACAGACAGACAGATAGATAGATAGATAGATAGATAGATAGATAGATAGATAGATATGAGATAGATAGATAGATAGATAGATAGATAGATAGATAGATAGATAGATAGATAGATATGAGATAGATAGACAGACAGACAGACAGACAGATAGATAGATAGATAGATAGATAGATAGATAGATAGATAGATATGAGATAGATAGATAGATAGATAGATAGATAGATAGATAGATAGATAGATAGATAGATATGAGATAGATAGACAGACAGACAGACAGACAGATAGATAGATAGATAGATAGATAGATAGATAGATAGATAGATATGAGATAGATAGATAGATAGATAGATAGATAGATAGATAGATAGATAGATAGATAGATATGAGATAGATAGACAGACAGACAGACAGACAGATAGATAGATAGATAGATAGATAGATAGATAGATAGATAGATATGAGATAGATAGATAGATAGATAGATAGATAGATAGATAGATAGATAGATAGATAGATATGAGATAGATAGACAGACAGACAGACAGACAGATAGATAGATAGATAGATAGATAGATAGATAGATAGATAGATATGAGATAGATAGATAGATAGATAGATAGATAGATAGATAGATAGATAGATAGATAGATATGAGATAGATAGACAGACAGACAGACAGACAGATAGATAGATAGATAGATAGATAGATAGATAGATAGATAGATATGAGATAGATAGATAGATAGATAGATAGATAGATAGATAGATAGATAGATAGATAGATATGAGATAGATAGACAGACAGACAGACAGACAGATAGATAGATAGATAGATAGATAGATAGATAGATAGATAGATATGAGATAGATAGATAGATAGATAGATAGATAGATAGATAGATAGATAGATAGATAGATATGAGATAGATAGACAGACAGACAGACAGACAGATAGATAGATAGATAGATAGATAGATAGATAGATAGATAGATATGAGATAGATAGATAGATAGATAGATAGATAGATAGATAGATAGATAGATAGATAGATATGAGATAGATAGACAGACAGACAGACAGACAGATAGATAGATAGATAGATAGATAGATAGATAGATAGATAGATATGAGATAGATAGATAGATAGATAGATAGATAGATAGATAGATAGATAGATAGATAGATATGAGATAGATAGACAGACAGACAGACAGACAGATAGATAGATAGATAGATAGATAGATAGATAGATAGATAGATATGAGATAGATAGATAGATAGATAGATAGATAGATAGATAGATAGATAGATAGATAGATATGAGATAGATAGACAGACAGACAGACAGACAGATAGATAGATAGATAGATAGATAGATAGATAGATAGATAGATATGAGATAGATAGATAGATAGATAGATAGATAGATAGATAGATAGATAGATAGATAGATATGAGATAGATAGACAGACAGACAGACAGACAGATAGATAGATAGATAGATAGATAGATAGATAGATAGATAGATATGAGATAGATAGATAGATAGATAGATAGATAGATAGATAGATAGATAGATAGATAGATATGAGATAGATAGACAGACAGACAGACAGACAGATAGATAGATAGATAGATAGATAGATAGATAGATAGATAGATATGAGATAGATAGATAGATAGATAGATAGATAGATAGATAGATAGATAGATAGATAGATATGAGATAGATAGACAGACAGACAGACAGACAGATAGATAGATAGATAGATAGATAGATAGATAGATAGATAGATATGAGATAGATAGATAGATAGATAGATAGATAGATAGATAGATAGATAGATAGATAGATATGAGATAGATAGACAGACAGACAGACAGACAGATAGATAGATAGATAGATAGATAGATAGATAGATAGATAGATATGAGATAGATAGATAGATAGATAGATAGATAGATAGATAGATAGATAGATAGATAGATATGAGATAGATAGACAGACAGACAGACAGACTAGATAAATAGTCTTTCGTGGCACTGAATAAATATGGCTGTCGTTATGGTAAGGAATAGCTCCTCACGCATTCCTATGTTGCCGGACCTGAGTCTTTGATAAATTCACCTGCCACAAAGTATTTAAAAAATGATAGAAACCCGCGGTGTGCTTTCACTTTGCACGACTTTGTAAAGTTTAATAAATAGCGTTTATCAGCAGGACCGAGCGGGTGCCCGGTGATTGAAGACCTGACATGTTACCAAAGCGGGGCAAAGGTCGTTATACAGGGATTGTAGGCAGAGACACTGAGCGGATCTCTGTACAACTGATGGAGGGTTCGGAAGCTGCAGGTGAGATATCCAATCATTTCTAGGAATCTAATTTAACTCATGTGTCTTCAGGATGGCAATGCTGACACGCGATGGTCATCCTCCAGGCTTCTCCATTCCAAAGCCGCATCTTTTATATTATATTTATATATAGCCCGGGAGATAAAAACAACACACAATGTATTTGCACCTTTATTTTCCTCCTTTCTTTCTCTTTGTTGCATCCAAATTCACTTTCAGTATTATTGTGAAGCCTGTGAATAGGAGATCCACTAACTTCATCCTCATAGACAAGATAACAGTAGGTGACACTGCAGCTGATTCACAAGAGACCAAAGTGTCTTTTTTTATTTCTGCCTCCATTATTGCAGTCATGTTGTCTTCGGTTAATTTGTGGCCTCCTTGAAAATGGCCGTCTCCATAGGCCTCAAGACAGGGAAATACAGTGTTGCTGACTCTTCCGGAACATTCAGGAGACTCCCGATATTCAGGCAGTTCTCCCGGTAACCCAGGCACGTCAGCAATCTCCCGCAGAGGGCTTGAAGCCACAGTTTCATGCAAACCACAGCCTCCAGTCCTGCCCCCCTGCCTGGCAACACTAGTAGTATTCCTAGTGTTACTAGGGGCAGGGTGGGACTTGATGATGTAATTTGCATCATCAGACCCCGCCCCATCCCTGATAAAACTAAGAAAAGGGGGCATTGATAGTCAGGGGGCGGGGCTTCTGGCGGGATTTGCGTGAATCTCGTCATTAAGCCCTGCCCCCTTTTACCCATCTATGAAGCTATGAAAGACGTCAACTCTGGGGAATAGTTGCCAACTACTTTATGTGTAAAGGTTTAGCTAGACCGACAAGCGCTTTATTCAGTGTACAACGGCAGATAGGACTGTAGGATAAATAAAAAACATAACAGTGCCCCCAGTGTTTAAACACAGTAAAACATTGTGGAGGAACTTGGCTTACATATGGAGTTGCACATGAGTATGTGACAGGAAAATCCCTACTGATTTGCCTACCGGCGCATATTTCACATGGCGGTATGAGTGGGCGGGGAGTATTATAATTGTACAGCATACATGTACCCTCCGCACGCCACCCTATCAGGGCTTACAGTGTACTTCCTGTACATTGGCTACATGGGCCATAATTACTAAGCTGCAGGTTAGGAACAGTAGAGATGCTGCCCATAGCAACCAATCAGATTCTAGCTGTCACTTTCCTATTACATACTAGAGAATGTCAGCTACAATCTGATTGGTTGTTGGTTGTTATGGACCACATCTCCACTCCAAACCTGCAGTAAATCTGGCTCCATGACTCCATTCCTTCCTTTCCACCACACGCCTTTCAGAACGCCAGCCACTACAGCTCAAGGTGCATTTGGGTCTCAATCGCGAGAGGTGGCGCGAGCATCCTTTCTGAGCATGTGCAGTGCTAAATCACGCCTATATACGCCACGCGAGCTGGCAAACGCTCACCTCTGGTGCGGCCCTAATGTTTTCATGCAACCAGGACAACTAGGCCCATAACCAGTACCAGACCCTGAAACATGACCCATTCCATTAGGTACAATTTAATCCACTCCTGAGCTCATCTGGTTTAAATGAATTAACTGATATTTAAAAAAAAAACAATTTGCCTCCTCAACAAAGGTCGTCACCATAGTAACTGACAGTTGGAAATTGAGGAGCAGAGTATTTTGTACCTAATGGAATGGGTCATGTTGGAGGGTATGCAATACAGCTACATGACGGGGATTAGCCATACAAGTTTTAGATTCTTCCTCTGTTCATATGAACCACATAATGGAGAAATATCTCATTCCGCAGTCGAATGAGGAAATATATATTGTATTTTACATATAAATATAACCAGCGTTCTTATTTTAATAACACAGCAACAGATGACACTGTACTTTTTCCTGAAGCTGGCGTTGTTTTCAATTATTTTACCTTTTTCCTCTCTTCCTAAGAAACAGAATATTCTGGAGGGCTATGGAAGAATCATAATGCATTGCTCTCAGCAAATTCTAACGTTACTCTCTTAGCATTATGATGACTGCTAAGGAAATCAACTATTGCTACGGCAAACAATTAAATACATTCAATGGATTGGCATGTAAACCTTTGTATTGTGCAGTGTGTGTGTGTATACCCTCCAACATGACCCATTCCATTAGGTACAAAACACTCTGCTCCTCAGTTTCCAACTGTCAGTTACTATGGTAACCTCTCTTGTTGAATAGTTTTTTAAATATCAGTTAAGTCAGTTCACCAGGTGAGTGACAGTTGGAAGACCAGGTGCGGAATATTGTACCTAATGGAATAGGTCATTTGGGAGGGTCTGTGTGTGTGTATGTGTGTATTTAACAGTTGAGTCCTTATGAGCTAAGCTCTGTATTGCCCAGGTGCTACAGGTAGAGCAAGTCAGGTGCGTCACTAGGTCATGTGACTTAAATGTAGCCAAGCAATGTAACACAGCATTGAGAAAGGCAAGTCAGATGCTTCGTTGTACAGGGAGAGGAATTTGTAGAAAGAGAGGTAATGATGCACCTTTATAGGTCATTGGTACGGCCTCACCTAGAATACTGTGCTCAGTTCTGGAGGCCATATCTCCAGAAAGACATAAATACATTAGAGACTGTGCAAAGAAGAGCAACTAAAATGGTGCATGGCCTTTGTAACAAATCATACCAAGAAAGACTAGAAGAAGTAAACGCAAAAGTAGGCAACCATGGTATAACTTGGAGCAGAGAAGGGAGAGGGGGGACATGATAGCAGCTTTCAAATATATCAAGGGTTGTGACCAGCTAGAGGAGGGGGCATTATTCCAAGGAAAAGATGTATTAGCACATGAGGGCATGAATATAAACTGGAGGGTGGTAGATTCAAAGGAAATGTGCACTTCACTGAAAGGGTGGTTGATAAGTGGAATAGCCCCCCATCTGAGGGGGTATAGGTAACACAATAGAACAATTTAAACATGCTTGGGATAAATATAGGGATATCCTAAATCTTAAATGAAATTGGGAGTCAATTAGGGTCAGTTTAGTTAAAAAAGAAACACCTGGACAGACTGGATGGGCAGCGTGGCTCTTATCTGCCGTCACTCTCTATGTATCTGTGTTACGGGATTATCTGGAGAGAGTTTGTTGTGTATCACGTCTCATTGATTTATTTCGATGCTATGTTTGGAAACACCCGATCCATGTGGACAGGGGCCAGGACAGATGAGCTCGGTCACCTTGGACCTCAACAAGACCTTCCAGTCCTTCAGGCTTCTGCGGATGCCTCCAGAGATACTGGATAATACCTGTGTGTTGGCACCATTTGCCTTTCATTTGCCTGACTGCCATTCAGTATCAGGGGATGTAGTGGCTGTGTGCCCACAGGCTGGCATCACTTGTCATGCTTGGGGAACAATACTTGCAGAGACAATGACACAGTTACTCCAGACCAGCCGGCCGGCTTTGCAGATCAGACGCTGGAGCCCGGCCAGCCAGAGAAGATAACATGTTACTTTAATTATCAGGAGCTTTGCACATGGCAGTGCCCCCGTCTCTTCTGCAGAACACAGATCAGAGCCTGCCTGGCGCTGCCAACAAGCAAATCTCCTCCATGCTCCTAAAGGGGCATTTACAGGCATGGTACAGAGGGGTGTGGTGTGCTGCTTAGAAAGGCTGATTAGCGGGAAAACCATATCCCAACCATAAAGCGCGTACAGCAATACTACTGCGAGATGTCTGCACGGAGAAACCAATAGCAACGGGTACATTAACTATCCCCTTACCCTAACCCTATCCCTAACATTTCCCCTTCTACCAATCTATCCTTCACCATCCCTGTCCAGCGGACTTTCCTTAATCCTCCCTGTCCTGCAGCCTAACCCTGACTCTTCCCCTCCTGACACTCTAACCTTAACCCTCCCTGTCCTGCAGCCTAACCCTAACTCTTCCCCTTCTACCACCCTAACCTTAACTCTCCCTGTCCAGCGGACTATCCTTAACCCTCCCTGTCCTGGAGCCTAACCCTAACTCCTCCCCTCCTGACACTCTAACCTTAACCCTCCCTGTCCTGGAGCCTAACCCTAACTCTTCCCCTCCTGACACTCTAACCTTAACCATCTATGTACCACAGCCTAACCCTAACCTTCCCCGTCTACCACCCTATCCTTAACCCTCCATAACCCGCAGCCTAACTCTAGACTTCCCCAGCCTAACCATAACCCTCCGCTATTGGCAATGGTCATTCCTCTCTGGAATTACACCCCCCTGTCCCATGTGCAGCTGCTCTTTACAACATGAAACACATTCTCCTATTGCCATAGAATAGACCTGACCACTGACTCTCTAATCTATGTGTTGCGAAACTACAACTCCCAGCATGCTTTGTCAGGTATCTGCTAGGCCTATATTAGAGTTAAAGCATGCTGGGACTTGTAGTTTCACAACACCTGGAGAGGCAGGAAATGGGATGAAGTCCTCAGCAATGAGAACATACAACAGGTTGGAAAAGCCTTGCGCACTGTCACATGACACCCTCATTAAAAGGCTTAAGACGAGCCAACCAGCGCCAGGTCCATCATCTCGCTTCAGTGATATTATCGTCACGTAGTGTCTCTCAGCCCAGCAGCAAATCCCCCCTAGGCAATGAGAATACATTAATCGGGGATATGTAGAATCTATCTCTGCGTGGTTCCGTTCTTCCAGCATAGGACCCTTAGCCCTCCCCTCCTTCCCCCCTCTGAGTCTTGCTGCGGGCGCCTGGCTCTTGTCATGTAACGCCAGGTTGGTCTCGGAGATACCGGCAAGGTTAATTAAGGCACCTGAGGAGGGCTGGTAAAATCTGCATAAATGACATGTAGTTCGTATCGCTTACATGCAGACACGCGGGATCCGCAGCCGTGTAACGCAACATGTAGCACAGATACGGACTGTGAGCTGTCATGTGCTACAATACCCTGCTCTGTGTGTTCAGAAAGGGAGAAAATAGCTGTAATAGAACAAATTGCCACTATAATGGGAAATAATGGGTGAGCATTGCCTCCATTTCCCTCCTCACTTCATGTCACTGTCTCTATTACATGCAGCCCTGCGCTCACTAACTTATCATTCATCTCCTGATATACTCTGTACTGCTGGGACTCTGCTCCTTCCAATATCTAACTCTCAGTCTGCGTCTTCCTGCTGCCTCCATTCTCCTCCTCACATCACTACTCTGTACTGCTGGGACCCTGCTCCTTCCACTATATAACTCTCAGCCTGTCTTCCTGCTGCCTCCATTCCCCTCCTCACATCATGTCACTGCCTCTGTCACAAGTAGCCCTGTCCTCAGTAACACAGCTCTCATCTCCTGATATACTCTGCACTCATGTGGGACCCTGCTCTATATAACTCCCAGTCCGTGATCTATGAACATATCTTTGTACATGCATTGATATCCTTGCTCAGCTCGTCCAATAGAAAAGGTGATAAGTGACAACGGTGACACTTATCTCCAGCACACAAGAGGTTACAGGGAGATGGCAGGCTGGCAGCAGAGGTGAGATTCTCAGCTGGTGGTGTGTTGGTGGCTCTGTGCCCGCAGCACCCGGGGGATAATGCAGGTGCATTAAATACACTCATAATTGCTTTCCTGCACGCGGAAGGTTCGTTGAGCTATTTCTAAAGCCGACATCATGGGAGTGCTGGTAATTAGCTAGGATGTCTTTTCTGGGCCTATGGCAGGGATCTAGGGAAACTTACTGTCACAGGAGCTCACTTCCGACAGCCTCACAGTGCATAGATGTCTCTCTCATTGTGTAGGGTTAAAGCTCCACAAACGTTTCAGTAAATATGACCCGATGGATGAAAACATAGTTATAAATGCCTACAGCAGCATTGTGACATAGTAGTCAGCATATCTGCCATCACAGCCCTATTCCTGAGAAGGGCAATGGGTTTGAATTGGCCATAGAACCTACAGGGGATTTTCCAGTAGGCCGATGTCCTTTCAAGGCCACACAACTAGGATGTTGATAGCAATGGGAGCTGGTCACTAAGGCGCTGTCTTTATAGAATGAAGGTCACTAGGATGCTCTCTGTATTAACTGGTGGTCACTAGGATGCTGTCTTTATTGGGTGGTGGTCACTAGGATGCTCTCTGTATTGGGTGGTGGTCACTAGGATGCTGTCTTTATTGGGTGGTGGTCTCTAGGATGCTCTCTGTATTGGGTGGTGGTCACTAGGATGCTCTCTGTATTGGGTGGTGGTCACTAGGATGCTCTATGTATTGGGTGTACCACTGGTGGTACTTGGAGCATTGTCACCTTTACTCAGGGCAATTGGTCAAGGTTGTAAGGAAGTACAATAGCAAATGGCCAAGGACATCATTAATAAAATATCTTAGTTATTTTGGGGGCTAAATGGCAGATAAACAAAATGCACAAAAATATTTAAACAAAAACAACAAAACCCTGAAAATATGTGTATGTGTCTGTGTCTACATGATATTTAAAGTGGTACTTGACATGATTCCATAGTGGGTAAGGTAAAAAGGTTGAGCCCTCTGCTATAGAGAAGCACACTGATATTTTGTGAGTGAATTATAGAGAAAAAATCAATTAGCGCAGATTATGGCTCAGCCATTAGATTTTCCTAGATTAAATCTGCAAGTAGGGATACAGCTGGGCTCAGATAAAGCCCTCTTTGCCACAATGACATCACCCATTCAAATCACAGGATGAGTCATGCACTCTTTCTGTAGGACATTGAATAAGTGATGTCAGCTCCATTGTCTCATCTCTGCAGGAAGCTGGTAGCTGCTAATTGGTAAGTAAACAACATTTTTATGATTTCTGAAGCCTATTCTATTTCCTCAGCCTGTGGACCTGCCACGCATGCAAATTCCTACCATGTATGGCAGAATGTTCCCTATATTTGGGAAAAGGTGTAAATGAGCACAACTGTACATTGATTCTGGCTTTAGTAAGGTATAGCTACAGGTTTAGAAGGACCCCTTTGAACTCACCAAGTGTATTGTGAGGTTGCCGTAAAAAAAATAAAATGATATTTTCAGATTTTCCTGTAAATAAGTTTTTCCATTGCCTTGGAGCATGAACACTAATACTGCAGCTTTCCTTCTATTGATAACACTCGATAACCCTCTTCACACACATCATACAAACCGGCATTTGCAGAGTGTCAGATTCACAACCCCGTCATTTTTCACATACGTCCCTAATTGTGAATCCAGCCCTGTATCTGGAAACGCTGCAGCGGGGAGCTGGCTTTTTTTGTGCCGGAACGTCACAAACCGTTATTTACTTCCCATCCAGATGTCCCGTTTACTTGTGCATGTGGATTGACCGTACCAGTCCGCCTATTACAGCTACCATTTCCACTCAGATCTGGATCGGTGCCACCGTTTGAAGTGCTCAAAACCACTGTTATAAATGGGATCTGTTTGTAGAATGAGACAATTCATATTCATTTTATTCATAGGATCCGTAGACACGTCCCCATAAATACTGCGACATCCGCTGAGAAACGTTATCGCGTGACACAGGTCAGAGTCTATAGGTACTGACGCCATTAGTGAATGAGATACTGGTTAGAGACTGAGGACCGCATGGACGGACAACCAATTATACGGTAGTGTTCTGAGGGCAAAGGGCATTCACTTCTTATTTGGCATCAAGAGAAACGTTGGACTCAAACAAAACAAATACACAGAGCTACTGTATTTACAGATTACATTCATTTACTTACAGCTGATGGCTCACCATTAATGTAACAACACAACACACAACACAACACACTGGACCGGATTCGCTCCTAAGAAGTAGTTAATGTTCTTAGGTGCGTATCTTTAGTAAAGGACCTACTGCTCATGCCTAGTAGGTCCTTTATGCAATCTACGTACTAGTTCGACTAGGTCCACTATTATTATTATTTATTATTAAGTTTTTATATATCACTATCAGATTACATACATATATACATTAAAGATAATTTATTCAGCAGCCAATTAACCTACCAGCATGTTTTTGGAGTGTGAGAGGAAACCCACGCAGACACGGGGAGAATATACCAACTCCACACAGATAAGGGAATTGAACTCATGACTCCAGTGCTGTGAGATATAAGTACTACTTACTGAGCCACCGTGCTGCCCCCACACCAGAATGTATAGATAAACGCAGTGCGCTCGATCCAGATAAGAGGGAAAATTGTCAGGCATTGTGCGTGCTGAAGATGCGATTGAAAAAGTGGGGTGAAATGCGTGCGATCCTAGAGCACACACAACGATGTCCTTTCGATTGCAACCAATTACGGAGCATAGCGTGCGGGAACACCGCAGCTAAGCTCAGAGCAGATGCGTTCCCTAAAATGATGAGCGAAAGTAGTATAAAACACTGTATTGTAAACTGTGAAAGAATGATATGAATTGCGCAAACACTTCAGTTGTAATAAGAATGGGCGAAAACTATTAAAAATATATTTTTATAATTAAAAGAAAAAAATGATAATTCTGTTTATTACGGTATATTATTACAAATTAAAAAGAACATAATGCTCCAGCAGCGTTTTCCATTTACCATGGAAATGCATCGAAAGCTTGAAATTGTGACGTAACGCTCCGAAATAGACTGTAAAGTGTCAGCTCTCTGCACTTAGACAGGACCTGGGGCTGGGGCAAATGTTTTTTTTACGTCTGTGTTCGGCTCTTGATCGGATGCACTTGCTTGGGCCCCGCCCCTTACTCATACCTCCCAACTGTCCATATTCGAGCGGGACAGTCACGATTTCGAGTGACTGTCCTGCCCGCCTTAAAATTGTCCCGATAAGAGGCTTTTGTTTATCTTTTAAAGTTTTTTTTAACTAAGTTTATTTTGCTCCACTGCTGTGCCAAAAGGGGTGTGGTTTAATGAAATGGGTGGAGTTTGGGCAGGATCAGGGTGGCATTTTGGGCGGGACCAGGGAGGGGCTTATTTGTCCTGTTTTTGTTGTTTTGTAATGTTGGGAGATGTGCAGCATATTGTCGCGGATGCAGCAGGCCCCTATAATGAACTCGACAGTCGGGTAATAAAAGTATGAAGTATGCAGAATTTCCAGAGCTCAGCCCTGCTGGGCACAGCGGCCCATCTCTAAGCACTGGACCCCATGCCATGCTCATTTGCTGTGTATGACATTGCTGCACACTGTACTTGGGCACAGACACTGTATAATAGGAGGATAGCGATGGTCTGGCAGGAGCCGCGATCATAAAACCAGACAGACTTGCAGAGAATTACAACCAGCTCCGTGCCGTGTGATCCATCCAGACGACTGATCAACTTCAAATAAATTATATATATACACACACACATAGTACTCCAGCCGCCTATAAAAATGGTTTTCCTGAGGCTCCGGCTCACAATGAAATAGGTCTTACCTTCAGCTCTCTCTCCAGGGATAATTAACAGATAATGATGTTTTGTTTGTTGCCGTTGACACTTATTAATCCAGCCAGGAGAACTTCGACGCTTCCACTTGTGAACAGCGGGGAGACGACTTTAGCAAGACGCATGATCACCCCCACACCCATCGCCGAGGTGTTCATCTCACACCGCATTGACCTTTGTTGCTTATTAATCCACATGAGGGGATCCTCATGACTCATTTATTAACTGCAGGGGTCCCTTGGCTGCTAATTATTACACCTATTTATTATTTTCTAAATGTTTCATTTTCCATCTCAGCCGAAGAACGCAGCAGGGAATTGAGGATAAACATAGGACAGAGATGTAACAGTCTGAGGCATAAGTATCCGTCTCTACTGCAGACCATTATCAGCCCTGTATCCTCCATATTGTAACAGGTACAATGGCAGGTCCTTGGGTGATGGGCGGAGCTAATATTGGGGAGATGGGCCCCAATCTTCGGCTGCTTTGCATGTGTGAACATTCCTCACAATTGTCTCACTTTAGGTGAGACTGTCCTGATTGGTGGCCCACAGAAGGGGCGGAGTTTATCCTATAATAGAGTTTTAACCAAATATGGTCATTTGTGGGTGGAGTTCGGGAGGAGTAGGGCTGGACATATATTGCCCCAGGGATTCTCAGTGTTGGGAGGTATGCATTATGAGTTGCAAACATAGGTCATAAAGCACATGTACGATGTGTTTTACATATGTATTGAGCAGTCACCCCCAGCTCTTCCATTATTGGAACATTCCAAGCAACTGCGTAGTGTCTTTTCTGCAGCCAGCTAGCTCGCTCCACTGTAATCATGGGGGGAGTAGGCTATAGATATTTATTTACTTTTAAAGGTTTTTACATTGCTATCTTCTCATCATGCACTTCAATACACCATGAACATTCTTAAAACCTCACAAATTTTGGCATACCTTGGACAAATGCACCCTCTTCCCTTCTGCATCTGGAAGGGGGTGTGGCATAGGACTTTATTTAAAGCCCCACCCCCATTTGCCCTCAGAGGAAGGGCCTGTGAAATACTATTGCAAAATTCTGACGTCTGCCTCAGGGTTTCATTCTGGTTTTCATTTTATCTTTAGTAAATGCAATTTTTTTTTATTAGTAAACAAATATTTTTTAATTCAGGGATTGCTTGAGCAGGGTTAGGCGCTAGATATTATCAAAGGCCTTAATCTGATGACAGTGAAGGCACAACACACTAAGGGGCAGATTTACTAAGATGCGGGTTTGAAAAATTGGAGATGTTGCCCATAGCAACCAATCAGATTATAGTGAGAGCTAGAATCTGATTGGTTGGTATGGGCAACATCTCCACTTTTCCAAACCCGCAGCTTAGTAAATCTGGCCCTAAGTGCACATAATGTATGGTGGAATAACATACCCTCCAACATGACCCATTCCATTAGGTACAAAATACTCTGTTTCTCAGTTTCCAACGGTCAGTTGCTATGGTACCCTCCGTTGTTGGAGAGACAAATAGTTTTTATAAATATCAGTTCACCAGGTGAGTGACAGTTGGAAGCTCAGGAGCGGAGTATATCGTACCTAATGAAATGGGTCATGTTGGAGGGTTTGGAATAATGACACCATTTCCCCGGCAAATATTTCTTCCTAGTCATTGTGCTTTAGTAGAATGAGTCACAGTAATACTCTGGGGATGTATCGATTATGTCTGGCCAGATATTTAAAGTCTATTTCAATATATTTCCAGCCAAAATCTTCAATTAACATCCCGTAAATTAAAAGTGAAGAGCAAAATATGACACTATATTACGACATGGGAGCTAGCAGAGAGCGTTGTTTTATGGAGAGGTCACCCAGACATCTTGTACGACTCCCTTTATCAAATACCAAGCTGTTAACTCTTCCTCCATCTCATAGACACCCATCTCATACACAAAGTCAGCGTAGGAAGCAGGCATACATCTAAAAGCATTCTATATATCTGTTCACTAGCTGACCTCAAGCATTTTTTCTTGACGTTAAATATCCTTGGCTTGGCTGTAAATAACGTAATTTGACAAAGCGCTCCATAAAATGCCAAAAACACAATAAATCACCCGCAAAGAAACACAATAACCATGGTGGCTGTGAACTTCAAAGTGCTCCGGTGACCCTTCCTCATTCATCACATGGAAATCGCCCTCAACTGTATCGCATGTCAAGGTAGTGGGCACGCGCTACATGAATTACGGGGCGGTTTTGCAAAATACCGGGCTCATTGAAATAAACGCCAACGGCAGCGGGCGGCAATGGAAGCCTGATACGGAAATATGTGTGTTGGAAATCAAATATGGAGGACTTATTGTTTGTTTAGCCGCACCGAGGGCTGCAACTCATGGCTCTGTTCCCGGGAATGAAAATATATAACGGAGCGAGGTATTTCTGCAGGACCTGAATGCAAAAAATGAACGTGTCCTGGGTGCCATAAATCAGGACGCAAATAATGGGAGCCCTATACGAGATCTAGGCGCGCATATCGCTCAACTACAGCAAGTTGCGTACAGATTAACGCTTTTAAGAAATGCGAAATACGTACCTAAGTGGTACACAATCTTTGTGCCACTTAGGTACATAGATTGACTACATGCGGTCTTTATAGTAGTTATTTAAGAAGGAAGAGGCGTACCACAGCAGCCTCGGAGCATTTTTAAGAAGAGTGGGTGGGGGAGGGATTTAAATGGGGCGGGGGAAGGGATCTCCGGATGTATTTTCCTTCTTAAGAAGGAATATACGCACGGTTACCTAAGGAAGCTCTATGACACTCTTAAATGCCATAAGGATCATAAAATCGGGGGTGTCGGGTTGAGGGACAGGAGGGGTGAGGTGCACCTGTGAATATGGTCCAGTGGGGCTAATTCAAAGGCAACCGTAAAGAAGAGCGCAGCGCACACGCCGTAGATGCGGAACGCTGGATGTATGTAAGCTGATTCTGGACATCCTTCAGTTCCGTATGCAAGGCCGCCATCACGGAGGGGACAGCCGAGACTGGGCTCGCAGCTGATGGGGGCCCGCCATCACTACAGGGCCAATGCGCAGGGAATAATTTCCGTGTGCACAGCCAGATGGTAACGCAGGTCTGCGGTGCCCCGCCCACGTGATGTCACAGATGACATCACATAGGGAGGCGGGGCCCGGCTGGTGTGTTCTGGACCCAGGAAATTCTGTAGGCGGCCCTGTTCATATGTAGGAATGGCAAAACCTCTGTGCGTATAACCTAGACATTACATTCTTATGCAAATCTTGCGGTAAGGGCGGGGTTTACACCTTACATCCGTTTATCTTTTCTGCACAATAAAACTTCTGTGTGCGGACACGATGAGGTTGGGTTATAAACGTGTAAGTGTCCAGAACTGCATACATCAGTGGGGGAGTGGTCTTTCCAGTCACATACGGAACTTATTAGCAGCCGAACGTACGGTACCCCCATCGCTGCGATAGTAAAGCTGGATTCGTCCATTAAAATTAGTCACAATCCCTGGGTCGGCCCAAATTATTAAATTTATTAATTTATTTATTCCCTTATTTATTTAATTAATTATATATTATTTTTTAAATTCATTTAATTTAATTTATTTCTCAGGTACCGTTCAACACCGAACGCTGCTTTAAATGTTTATACGTGTTCCGTATTTATACGTGTTCCTTTTTTTTTTTTTTTTTTTTTTTTTTTTTCATTATAAAAATTGCGTTGGGGATTTAGAATGCAAATAAGCGCCGATTCTGGTTGCCGCCATGTGTTTGATTTCATTCTTCCGTTAAGTAAACGGTAAGGTTTTTTTTTTATGGTGTAAATAGATCCTCGATGAGACAGGAACACCGATAAAAAGAAAAAGAAAAAAGTCTTGTGTCTGCAGGAAAGAAATGAAAGGTGTCCATCCGTAAGAAGATGAAAGCTCTTGGGACGATTAAAGGGTCTGCATTTAGAGCGCCTGCTCACGCGTCCTGCGGCGCTGTGACAGCTGACAAAGTAGAAAGGACGGGCCTGTCAGGAGCAGAGGATGGCACTCCTACTTTTGGCCAAAGTCCCTCTGGTCTATTCAATTAGGATTGATCAAACCGTGTCAAAGGTCCAACATGTTCCGCTGGTTACCAAAGGCTTTCATGATGAATAATGATAGCGGCTACTTCAGAAATGGAATCTCAGGACACATTCTTTATTTCTGGATAGGGATTTATTCCGTCAGCCCTTTCCTGGGGGGCCTTACACTATATATAGCAGCGATAGGACATGCAATTCTTTTCTAATGATAATGATTTCCTAGAGACAGCGTATGAGGAGGGGATGCGGCCGGTCTGGGCCTGATTCAGTATTAAATGCCGTACGTAGCCTCCACAATGGAGTCTTATGTACGGAATTTGTGATCCACGATACAGGGGACGAGTGGAATGGCGAATCCGCGCCCTGGACACTACTTTAAATATTCCGCACGCATCTGTAAACCCAGCTCTTACTGTACGATTCACATGACAAAGCATATCTCATACATATGGCGGGTCGCCTGGCCCCCCCCTTTACGGAGACGGATTTACGCACAGGACGCACAGTATCTATATATCTTTCTTCATTCAGGATCAGGCCCTATGTGCTTAAAAAAGACCAAATCACGAGACCTGCCCTATGACATCGTACAGGCTGCAAGTGCGAGGCAGGAGAGCGATTAGCAGCAGTGGCAATTACTGTGAGGCCTTGATCGGCAGTTATTCACACACTAACCTCATGCTTAGGCTGAGCGATTGGGCTGCGTTCACTTTGTGGCATCATCATCCAATCACCAGTCATATCACCATTTAACTACACACTAATCTTTTACGCTCATTGGGGTATATCCAGAACTACGTGTGTGCGTACGTTTATTCGCGCTGCGTATTTTCGTACACGTAAATTCGCTACACTCCCCACGGCACACCCCTTGCACGGACGTATTTTCACAAATACCTACCTTAACTTTTCCTAACGTAACAGCATACGTCCGCTAACGGACGTACTGACTACGCGAACGTACGCAGCTTAGCACGCCCATACTGTACACTTTAAATACCACCCCCCGCCTACTTCACGTAAAACGCACGTGTTGTTCACTAACGTAAATTTGTCATGCCCACACGTAAGTATTTACGTGTGACATACGTGAATCACCCATACGTTCTAAAATACGCTACGTGAATGTGCGGATTTTCTGTGGTGCGCATGCGCAGTGCGTTCAAATCTGCGAATTTACGTCTCTGCCACACGTAAATTCGCGGAAATGCGTAGTTCTGGATCTGGCCCATTCTCTGTAATCTTTACCCAATCACACAATTCATACACATTTTTGGAAATTCAGGATTTTCTGTGCCCCTTCCAAAATATCATCTTTTCCAGTCATGGTACATGGTAATTGTGTTTCTCTGAGCCTTATACCCCTTTCAGATCACCAGTAAAACCCGGGTTTTTGGTGGTGATTTGAAAAGTACCGGGGTCCTGGTTCCGTGTCTAATGACCTGGGACTCACACTCGGTAAAAAAGAAGGGTTTCTCCTGTGTCCAACCCCAGTAAATGGTGATGTGAGGTTTTTCAGCCTGGGTCTCACCTAACACATCCCGATTGACCATGTAACAGTAAACAAGTCCCTCCTTAGGAGTTGCGTGCAGCCCATTCACAATGTCGGGGCAGACCCGGGACCCACAATTTCCCGGGTCTACCCTGCTGGACCTATCTGGGTATTTTATGTTAAAAACCCAGCAAATAACACGGCAATAAGAGGGTTGAAAAACCAGGCTTATTGCAGGGATGGAGATATGAAGTCGGTGGAAGTCTTAAGATAACTATTTGGGGGGGGGGGGGAATAAGAACACAATAGCAAGCGTTGCAAAATTTACACAAGAAACAGTAAATTTTATTTTATTTTTTCCCTGCAAACTTCACAAAAGACCTGAAGACTTTAGATTATGGTCTCTATGGTTCGATAAAACTAGAAAGGGAAAATATAAGAAAATGCAGATTACTTAACATCAGGAAACCGAAAAAACTTCTGTGTAGTAGAATAAAAAAAAAACAAAAAAAAAAAGCTAAAAAGAACAATTCCCTTGTTCTCCATCTAAAGACACATTCTTGCAATTAGGTTACGCTGTGGAAAGGCTCCAACTCTCTGCTGCTTGATAGCGTTATATAACTTCAATGCTTTACAGCCTAATGTTAGCTGGCATACCGCTTTTGAAGTCATTAAGCAGACTTCTGTCTAGGCTTTTTTGCAGCCGCGTTGAAAATAAATAGATGGAGCCATCACCGGTGAGGAAATATGGTCGCCCAAGTGCCCATTTTTTGAAAAATAATATACTTTGCTGCTAATAAAATAAGTGTTTGAGGCATAATTTCAGCCAATGCGTTATTCATCAGATCAAAACGTACAAGACAAGGCGATGATGGCAAAAACAAAGAATAGCAAGTATCCCAGAGATTCTGACCCCCAAACTATTTATCATTCATATTTATGGCTTTAGAGAGAGAGAGA